>CM053793.1:269969343-270234343 GCA_028749045.1 Cupressus sempervirens | reverse complement strand
CCAACGCATCTGGCGAGCATTCAAATTAGGCTGAGTGAAAATGTACTGAAGGCTGCGATGATCACTATGTAGCTTGAACCTGTGCCCCAACAAGAAATGTCTCCACCTTGTCAAAGCATGAACTATTACTACTAACTCAAGATCATGCATAGGATAATTTAGCTCATGATCCTTGAGCTTGCGTGATTCATATGCAATCACCCATCCATTCTACATCAAAAATGCTCCAATCCCTTCCAAGGAAGCATCTATACACACCATGAAATCACCTTCTAGATAGGGTACTGCTAAGATCGGTGCACTGGTCAAAAGCTCCTTGAGATTCTGAAATGCTCCCATGCATTTCTCTATCCATATAAACTTCTTTCCTTTCCTTTGAAGGGAAGTGATAGGATGCGATATTCTGGAGAAGTTTTGGACAAATCTACGATAATAACTAGATAGACCCATGAAACTACGAATCTCTGACACATTAGTCAGTGTAGGCCAATCCACAATTTCCTAAATCTTTACAGGGTACACTAAAATACCATCACCTAAAATGACGTGGCCTAAATACTGAATCTTTTATTTGAAGAATTCGCACTTAGCTACATTGGCATAAAGTTTATTGTCTCTTAAGAATTGTAAAACTAATCGCAAGTGTTCCTCATGCTCCTTCTGAGACTTAGAATATGTCAATATATCATCAAGAAACACAAGTACAAGCCTGTCAAGATAAGATCGAAACACCCCATTCATCAAACTCATGAAAACTGATAGCTCTGCCATGACCACAACCTCTACCACGTCGTCTAGTAGAAGACCTAGTCCCAGATACCATCCTGGAACAATATCCAATGTATAGAATACTATTACTACTGAAAAACATTAAAGGCACATGTGTTACAAAAGACTAAGCTCAGTCTCAGTGTTTCCTATGTTTAGGTTTAAGTAGAATTTCCCGATTTAAAACCTAAGTGTTGAAGTATGAAAAATATGCAAGTAATAGTTTAAGTTCTATTTTAGCTCACCTAGTTTCAAGTTTTGAAGAGATGCACATAATAGTTCAAAGTCCTAGTTTTATTCCAAAATACCCAGAGCTACCAATAGAAACTTAGGCTCTGATACCAAATGTAATGCTCCACCCAGGGATCTAAAGAATTAACCTAAAGTTTCACTAAGTTTGGTAACTTTTTTTTTTTTTAAATGAAAGTAAAAGAATCTACATCATACACATGATAACGGAAGCAATAACAACAATACAAGTGAAAGTAAACATAGCATACATAACAGGTTACGTTCTTCATGGATCCTTTAACGTTGAGTTACATCTAAACTAACTATTAATCTAACATCACATCCTCATGAAATAATAATGATACATCCAACATACTTAAATAATATACAAGTGTCCTTTAAGTGATTACATTTTAGATTTCTCAATCATCCACTGTACATGTCACTGGGTATGAAAGGCTTGAAAGAATATACATATGTGAAATAAAATACATCATCATCCTAATTCTAATCCATGATGCAATAACATAAATGAAACCATATATATCATACATGATACATCCTCACAAGAGATAACCATAAATCATCAAACATAATTAACTAAGTGCATGGTTCCTCCCAATTATTAATAGCATCATTAGACCATCGTGGGCCCTAGCCATCCCTCTGTGCATAACATTCCAAATCATCGAAGAGATCATCGGTATTGACATAGTAGGAATGTCACTCCTGAAAACATACTACATCATATGCAGAAAGTAATCTAACATGCTAAATAAAGCATAAGATAAGTAAAAAACATCATCTATCACATGCTAATCATCAATGTAAGGATATGTGTCCACCATCATAATCAAATAATGCATCAGCCACGGGGTCTCAAATGGATCTCAAATGAGAAGAGTGATGAAGCACTACCACCTGACCACGTGGAACCTAAATGGTCTACTCCCACTACGTTGAGGAGATGATCTCAAGTTCGAAACAGGTTATCAAAACAACATAGCATAAATGCACTCTAAGTCCAAGAATCCTAAAAGTATACTAACTGAAGGTTCCAATCACAAACTGACATCTAATCCCAGAGGCACAACAAAGACATTTAGGAAACCTACTATGCAAGTGGAAAAGTGTCATCGCACGGATGATGTTAGAGTTACCCTAGCGATCTCTCAATAGACCCCAGCCCCATAGTGATCCCTATGTGGCTACTAGTATCCTCTCATATAGATGAGGCATACTACAAAATGCAAGGTTGCAACCAAGCGTTCTCTCTACTCCCATTCTAGTCTATACTAGCACTCAAGGCATGGGCGAGAATAAAAAAGTTATCTTTTTAGGTTCATTAAGTCAGTATTAGGTGTGAATATTTTCAATTATTAAGACAACTTACAATGAGTTACCCTGGCAGCCTCTTAGGGCCCCGGCCCCCATTGCAAGCCACTTCCTAACACTACAAGTAGATAACCTAACCTAAGCTCATGAAATCATAAATCACAAAATACCAAAAGATAATCAACAATATAAACATCAAATATCCATGAGTCAACTGAGAAGCATCCATAGATAATCATGACCACAACAGTTGTCTATTGGAAACTGAAGGTATCCCTGATAATCACAATAATCATTGGTTCTTAATAAGCAACCAAAAAGCATCTCCAAGTAATACTGATCAAAGACTCCAAAATGGTTGAGTCAAAACATGACATCATCAAGATTAGATAAACAATTTCAATTCCATCAAATGATTGGAAAATAACCCAAGTATAATTTATCAATGACCCAAAATGGTTAAGTCAAGTGTCTCATACATATGAATCTCAGCTTCACACAAGAAGACTAGAAAGCAATAACAATACAACATTTCATAAAGCATACCATCACATAACCATTGTTGGGTTTATAAAGATCGAAATCAAAAGACATCATCATGACATCATAATCATAATCCCAGAGCTTGTGGTAGATGTCCTATAACTGGTCAACAACTAGTCAATCCAAAACTCAAAACAAGAAGCATAGAGAAAAAACAATGCAAGCACATGTTCTGGTTTGCCAAAATTACATAGTTGAATAAAGTGTGGAGGTCTCAGTTTCCATTTTCAAATTTAGATATCAAGTGGAGAAATTTGTACATTTACCTAACCCATGCGCTATTTGATGGATTTAAGCTTTTCCCTCTAACTCTCTTAGAATTCAATTTCCTAAATGTTCTAGGAATATACACTATACATTATTTTGATAATGAATTGTTGTTTCAAATAACTTAATCTCTTCTCTATAAAATCCCGAAATGATAACTTAAAATTTCACTTATAACATTCCTGTTTAACCTTAATTAGGTTAAATTCCAATTAAATAGATGAATTAATTTAAAACTATATTTTATTTATTTATAAATCTTGGATATAAAAATTCATTAATATATATATATATATATATATATATATATATATACATATACATATATATTAACCCATAACAATCTTTAATATATTAATAATCGGACATGAAATAATATATATTAATATTTAACATCATTCATATGTTTATAAAGACAGATGTTTCAATTACAACACTCGACGATGATCTTATTTAAATTGGAATACCGTGCAACTATCACTTATGTGACTTACTGTCATGGGCACCCTGCGACTTATACATTAAATGTACTGTCGCAGGTACATTACGCACACAGGTACCCTGCGACCAATGGAGGGAGTGGAATGTGGGGGGGGGGGAGCGGCGGAGGGGGTATGGGGTATAACCCACCCCTCCATAATTTATAATATTTTTTTTTAATAACATTTTTAATAAATGTTTAGCAAATGCGTCATTCGGACTTTTAATATAAAGTTTCTCACTATATATGTATATATATGTATACATGCAAATTTTTATGCTACAACATAAATATATATATGTATATATAAATGTGTATATATATATGTGTATATATATATATATGTATATATACATATATATATATGTACATATATGTACATATATGTATTAATATATATACATATATATACATATATATAGATACATATATATACATATACATATACATATATATATATGTACATATATATATATATATACACACACACACATATATATATATATGTACATATATATATATGTACATATATATATATATACATATATATATATATATGTACATATATATATATATATATATATGTACATATATATATGTGTGTGTGTGTGTGTGTGTGTGTGTGTGTGTGTGTATATATGTATGTATGTATGTATGCAGATTTGAAAAATATATAAACATGTATATTTCTAAAGAACATATACACAAATTTTTATTTTTTTTAAAAGGGCTTCCAATTTTAAGAATTTTCCTATAAATTATTTATTCCCTGAATTTACTCATAATTCTTCTAATAGGTTTGTCTATAAATTTTAACTCTAGCTCCATAATTTCATCGGATCTATGCATATGAAAGTTTCATGCAACCAAGATATAGAAATCCTTAGAATGCATTCAGAAGACACAGAGAAGACAGGAAGTGCAAGAAGTGAAAATGACATATGCAAAAATCATGAGTGTCTACCTGGACACTGATGCTAATCACTTCTCCTCAGAATTTTGCAGAACAAGTTCCTTCCTTCTCCAACATTCTTGGGTCCTCCAAACATGCTCCCTAAGCTTCTATGAGTGCCTGAATATAAAGAATTCTCAGGAAGCACCTAGAATGTCTCTTGAAACAACCAGAAGGTGTTGACAACTAAGCATGAGTCTTTTCCCACCTTTTAGATGAGTCATAAGGTTGTAGACACCATGTGCTTAATTTGTGCGCTAACTCCTATGTTGTTGACATATGTGAAATCAAGAGGTGCATTTACTCCTAGGCGAGCTTATAACTTTTATTTTAATTCTTTTATTACTTTTATTATTATTATTATTAATTTTAATTTCTAATTTCTTTTATTTAATTCTTTTCTCAATTAATTCTCATTTAATTAATCATAATCAAAATATCAAAGATCATAATATTATATTTTTTTTTCCAAATAATTAATTTATTAATTAAATCTATTTATTAAGACTTAATTAATAGAAAATTCACCATAGACCTCCAAGATAAAATATGTAAACCCATCATAGAACAATCGATGCAAAATTAGTCTAAATGGTTAAAAATCATGAATTATGTCATTCGACACATTCAGAAAGTAAAATATCCAGATACTTGTCCTACCTCACTAGGACAAATGGTTTAGGGGTTTAGGATTTGGACTTGAGAATTTATCACCCTTCTCTTACCATTGAGATAGTGCAATAGGGTACACTTATCCTAGCAATTTAGGGAAGTCAATACCCGGTACCTACAATCTGCATAAAAACTATGCATGTACACACAATATATATAATGCTAAGCTAAACAGGCAATGGTAGGAAGTGGTGCATCATGTAGATCTCGAGTAGCAGGTGACTATGACTCCCTTCCTTAACCACATTAGAAATGCCATACATAAGAAAAAACACGCACACCATACACATGCAAGTATGGGGTAAGTATCCATAAGAATGACATGTGATAATAGGGTTATCCCGCTTTCTTAGTTTTGATCGAAACTATCTTGATAGTTTCGATCAAAACTAGGAAAGTGGTTTCCTAGCCGCCATTGTAAACCGCAAATAGTTTCGATAGAAACTAAGAAATTTAGTTTCTATCGAAAGTAGCTCGATAGAAGACCACATGAATAGTTTCAAGTTTTTTCAATGATTTCCTCTCTTCGGAGCTGAATTACCAGGTTCAAATAGAGCACTGAAGACCTCAAATTGTACATGATTGAAGTACTCTTAACTAGCTTTCTAATGACTATGAATTTGGTGCTTTTCAAATTTTTTAGGTATATATTTTTTAACATGAATTAAATATAGGTTTATTATTAAAAAAAACTGAGATATTCGACGCTCATGGAAAAATAGTAAATATAAAAATAACTTTTTTGAAAAATAAGTATGGTCTCTATATTTGAGTCACCTTTCAATCAAATTTTTATTTTTAAAAATTGGGTAAATATATAGTAAGTTACATGTGTCAAAAGCCACGTATGTCTAAATTAGTGTTATGCCAACTTTAAACTACAATAGTATATGAAATACTAACAATAAAGATATAAGATCGATTCTACGATTTAGGTATGGATGTTAACAAATTAAATTCGAAAGAATCACATTGATATCTATTGTAGAAAAAAAGTTTTGTCTCAAAAATAGTGTCACTCTTTAAAAATCAGGTTTTTGATATCATACCAATTTTCGTAGGAGAAAAATTAATTCAATAAAATCAATTTTAGAAAAAATTAAAAAAATAGATTTAGAATCTAGACACAAAATCCTAAAAGACTATAGTTTACTTCATCTTCAAATTCCTAACCGTTAAACATGAATTTGCATTTGAAAGTGAACGTTTTCTTAAAAATTCAGAGTTCAGTGTCAGTTTAGGCAAAAAAGTGTAACCCACTATTGTGGGTTCACCCAAATTTAAACCATCTAACTAATCATCATCAATAACTGAAAATAATGTAATAATCATCATGCACATATGAAATGTAGAGTCTAAGTAATCTCATCATACATCAACTAAATCCATAAGATAATATCTGATAGTCTCAAAACAATGCTACTAATCCATCAACATAAAACTAGTCTAACATAGTCTGATAATAAAAGCTATAATGTGTCCAAAAAAATGTAAATGAGGGCAGGCACTATAGATTATTTCTACCCAATCTATTCTTCTTTTCCTTTTCTCAGTTAACACTATACTCATTCGGTCAATAAAAGCCTTTGTAAATATTTTTCTTTCTCAGTTAATGTTATGTTTTCTTCACTCATTCTATACACTTGGTGAGAACTATGGTATCTTGGTTAATACTAAGGTTCTTCATTCACTAATGAAACTATCTTTCTTATACATTATTTGGAACACTTAATCAAATCATGTAAAATAATCAAAATAATATTATACTTTCACAATCTAACTCATTCAGGTGCCCACTGAATACAATACACTTATCACTATTATTATACTTTCTTCAAATCATCTTCATCAACCAAATCCCCTTCATTAACAAAATGATATGTCACTCTGGATAAAAGTAAAAAGTTGTCTCACCTTTTAGGTTGACTTATCAAAATAATTGAATTTGACTATTTCTATCCAAAAATTAATTTTTTTTTTAAACATATGATCTAGATAAATTTATTCTAATTAAGTTATATATGGTCTCACACTTTTCCAATTGGAAATGTTTATTAAATGAATGTTTTATACTAGTTTGAATCTAATTACTAAAGAAATAAAATCACGTCAGAAAACCGATGTTTTAATAAGTCTTACTACTTTTGATGATATTTTCTTAATAACATATAAACACCATTTTATAGCATTCAAATTAAAGAATATTTTGATATAGAGTTTATAGTGTTTTGATTAGATATAGAATATTGTAATTACAAATTTTTACAAGCACATATTTTAGTACTCAAAAAATGTTGATTCTTAGAAAGAACTAATATTAAATCATATTAATTTTTAAAAAAATTATATGAAATTATAGAGGAGAGAGTCCTCTTCGAGAATGTATTATTTTTCTTTTGGTTATAATAGATTTTTTTTGAAAAATGTGGGTGGAGATGAAAACTATCGATTTCAAAAGAGTTAAAATTTGAATCATTATAAAAGAGAAACTATAAGTCTAAAGAAAATTTTAAGTTTTGATTTTTCTAGCTATATATGTTATCTATAACATAGTCTGACATCAATTTGAAATAAGCTTATTACCATATAATTTTTATAGTGGGAACTGAACCCCTAATTTTTAGCATTTTTCAACAACTGAAATAGAATTTAGAAAAATTAACAAAATATATCAATTCTTATTCCAAATTATTATTGAAAATTATAATCCTAAATTTCATTCATTTTTACACATTTCATTAGTTTACTTTGTTCTCCAATTCTAAGTAATACTGCTAGTATCATGTCATTGAAGGTGAACAATTATAAGGTTGACACAGGTTTGTGCTTTCACCTTGCTATTGAATTAGCAAAATATATCTCAAATTAAGCCTTGACATCAAGGAAAACATAATAACTAATATGACTATTTCACATTAATTATTAACATTGTCAATTGGGGCTAACAAACTCCCCCTTTGGCATTGATCGAAACACATTATAATATAAAACATTACATTATGAAACACATCATATAATACCAAAACATCATTAGCTCTCTGACTTTATTAGGTACTTTAAAAATTCATAATCTCTGCAACATGTTTGTTTGTATTAGATTCTATGCTTGGTCTACAACTTCTCCCCCTATGAATAAAATTTTCTATATGGTAACATACTCAACTCATTTACTTATCTCTACCTTTTAGGGGTACAATAATTCAGTATCAACTACATATATCAGCAAGTTGTAACATCTCCTTTCATATATTAGCTCTCTCTCTCTCTCTCTCTCTCTCTCTCTCTCTCTCTCTCTCTCTCTCTCTCTCTCTCTCTCTCTCACACACACACACACACACACACACACACACACACACACACACACTTTTATATCTCCCTATTTACTGATTCCACCATACACGCACTTTTATATCTCCCTATTTACTGATTCCACCATTACACTCCCTTTGACTATACATCACTTCATTGGTTTATGCACTACACTAATAAATCACCCTTTGAAAATGTTACCATCATTTTTAACTTGGTGTTTTAAAAATTCTTTCAACACTAAACAACCTCTATGAAACCCCAAACCTTGAACTTGAACCTTTTTGGTTCAATATTCAAAGATTCAAAGTCATCCTCTATTTCATGTTGTGGCATTCTACCTTGCTTTATCTTGCATCAAACCTAAGCGTTGAATTTGAACCATTGAACCACTTAGTTTAAGGTCTAAGGTTCATGTTTTCATCCTTTCATGTATTGTTCATGTGAAGTAAAATATTTTTATCACTAAGTGGACCTTGACACTCTTAAGTTGAAGTTTAAATCTACACCTTGTGTCATATTTTTTTGGGTTCAAATTTTTATAAGTTGAAGTTCAATTAGGATTGTTAGGATTCCATGGCCCAATATCATTAGCAAGTGGATCTTAAACTTTGAATCAATTATTTAATGTTTCAAAAGTTTGAAGTTCACAAGCTTACTACTTGCAACTCATAGATATGTAGTGTAGGCGTAGACTCAATTCTTTCTAAAAAAGGTGAAAAGACATTTATTAAATGATAATTCAAGAAGGTGGTAACTAAGTGATATTTGATACATGTATAATTTAATTCACTCATTAAATATTAGGGCACCCTATTAATTTGGTACTTTCCCCTACCATTCAACAAGAATGGTGTGATGACCTGAGCCATGATAATTCATTTTTTTGGTGAAATGCAATTATTTTTTGAATGAGGTAAGCTCATTATATTTTCTTGGAGTTAGAAGAAATTGGTGAAGTAGTGTATGTGTTAGAACAATTTCATAAATTGAAGCAAGATATATTTGTATTTCTTACCTAGATCCTTTGTTTTTGTTTCTCCCTTTTAGTAATTTAGAATATCATCTTGTTACCTTTTCTATAACCCATTTTATGATACAAAGCAAAGACTTTATAATTTCATGGCTACCCTATGTTCCAAATTTCTTTAAGGAAAGAAATGTATACCCTTGATGAGTTTCTTACTAGAATTAGTGGATACCTCACTAATTGATGAAGTAACTAAAAGGGTGGTGTCTAGGTTTCAAAAACCCAACTCTAGTTATATATCTTAAAAGGTTTCTGGAAGTGGGTTAGTATAAGATGATCAGTTCCCAGAAGCTATTCTCTCTCCTAAGTTGGTCCTAGGATACATGGAAAATATGATGTTTTTGAGAGATGTATTAGGACCCACCGCAATGAGGTTCTACTATATGTGAACTATGTTAAAGTCATGGGAGCCCTAACAATTTTTCCTAATGATGTGTATGAAGGCTAGAAAATAAGTTTATCATATTGCTAGTCCACTATCAATGCTAAAGATAACAACAATGACATTTCTAAGAATTAGTTATTAAAGTTAAAGAAAGGAAGTTCCCATCTACAATGACCTTTAATTAGAGAACACATGATTCTAGAAATTAGAGATGTTAATATTATCTTCAACAAGACTATGGGAAATGAACATGCTTTTTTGTGGGAAAACTCAATGTATTTCTTCATTGAGACTATTATGGGTGATGATAAATAAATTGACTAGGCTGAATTTTTTTTAAACTAGCTTCATGAGGAGCTCTCATAGGTGTCTAGAATAACTAGATTTTACATGTCATCTTACATGTTTTACATCTTAGCCTATATTAGAGAATGGGACAAATTTCCTCATCAGATTTGGGTTGCTAATATGAGTATATATAGTTACTTCCCTTTGTTCAAAAAGGAAAAAAAGTACTAATTTTTTTTGAAGGTTACATGACATATTTTTGGCTAGGGTAGTTTTTGAAATATAAAGGGAAGGACAATATAAGGTTTTTTGAGAAGTTTTTCAACCAATCATGAGTTATGGTAGTTTATTTGTGTAGTTTTCTAAATTCACATATTTAAGAGTTGGCATTTTTCAAGGATAATAATTGAAGTTTCCCAAATAATAATTAGAGAGCTATGTGTTGATTGAGGTATGTTGAAAAGTTGTTGAATTCAAAAATAATTTCAAAGATAGGAGGTTTGGAATTTCTCTTTCTTACTGACTTGGGTCACTATCACTACATGAGCATTAAGGATTCTTTTAAACTACAATCTGAGCTAAAAACCATAAAATTAATGCACTTCTCAGCCCAACCTAAGTTTGGTAGTAAAGGTTTTCCTAGTCTCAATTTGATATTGGCCCCTCAATGACGTATGTACCTCATGTGGATGATTACTAGGTGGATTAGAAAGATAATTTTTAAGAAAGAAAGGCATGGTGGCCCTAGTTCACTTTGAAACAAATCAGAGATTTCAAACTACCAATGAAGATTTCAAGGATTTTAGAAGCTAAAGATGAATAGGTAGTATATCAAAATTTATAGAACAAGACAAGGTGTCTCCTATATGTAAGATAGATTGGGGTATGGAAGAGGAAGATGATCTCCACGCAAGAACACTTTTTGTCACTGATGAAACTATAGAATAGCTCAAAGAGAAAATAAAATTAAAATTGAAGAGACCATAATAACTCCCTCAAATAGCTTCAACTAGTTCTATTTTAGCATTTTATCCCTCACATACTGATGAAATTATATACCATGTCCCTCTATAGGTAATCAGGAACTTGAGTTTGAAGTTGATCCCCTAGTGAGAGAACTTGTTTAGATACAAATTCAACCTTCGTAATGGTCTACAAAGTCATGGAGCCATAAGAAAAAGTTGCAAAAAAAAGATATAATAGAACTAGAAAAGGAGAAAGATAGGGATGAACCAATAGAAAAATATTTTGTACAAAACTATTCTAAAGCTATGGATCCAGGGAAAAAGAAAACAACTAAGGATGCTAATGCTATGGGTTTAAGTGCACTTTCTATTGGAAACCCTCCAATGCCTCAAATGCCTCAGACCAAAGGTAATTCCTTTGCACCTATATGGTTTGATCTTTCAGGCCAAAAAAGTGGAGTTTAGTACCTATAACTATTCTAGTATGAGGTATGGTTTGTAAATAATTGGGTAAAACACCTAAAAGCAAGAAGCCCCAAGTTGAAATAATGCTTGAGCTAGGTAAGAAAATTGTGCATTAGGTAGAAGATGTATATAAACCAACCAATGAAAGCAGTCAAGATGAAATCTTGCAATAGGATTACACAATATAGAGGATTGATCTTGGGTCTACATCTAGGGTAGTGGATATGAAAATTTTCGAGTCCAACACCAAGAATATAGAAAATGACATTTGGAAAGATTCATCCAAGATGTGGGCTTCATGCTACAATATTTGTCAATGTGTTTTCATGCATCTTATAGGTAATAGATCTTTTAATTACTCTATAATATTTTATTGTAGTCCTTGACCACAATAGGATAATTCCACAATTTTGAGTCTGAAGACTACATTAAAATCTTGTGGTTTTTGATTTCTCACACCTTTCCCTTATATATGTGAATAAAAGGGAAGATTTTCTTTAATTTGGAGAGGATGCACAATAAATTTTGTTGTCCCTATCACTTGAGTGCATACCAAAAGTGTGATTATGTTCTAATTCTTCATAGTTTTTCTTTTTACTTTCATATATATGTGATCCTGTAAAGTTTTTTATGACTGAAACTTTTTTGTGTTATCCTTATTCCATTTACTATCGTGTTTGAAATAATCCCTTTTCATAGGAAACCTCTTTAATATGGTTTTATATTTATAAAAATATATGATGTCCTTGAAAGTCAGATATTACACTATCTTGATTGCAGATTCCTACAAATTTAGGAAACTTCTTATGTCTAAGTTTTATGCTTGTATTATAGGCAGTTTTTGTAATCATGGGTTTAGTTTATTCTACACTTGGATATTTCTATTTTTATTTTAACCATTTTTAAAATGATTTGGCCCCTCCAAAATGTAGATTTATCACAATAAACAAATAAATTTGAGTGGAATTCAATTCTTTTTTTCCAAAATACACAGCCTATTAACAAAGGAAAACTTCATCTGGTTGTTGCTATTTTTTCTAGTTTTTTTTTCTTTTTGGGTTTTTGCTTGTCCTTTGTTTTGGCTTTTTTGTTGGTTATTTTTATGTTGCTAAGAATTTTAAGTTGCTTCCCTTTTTTATGTAATAACTTTTAGGTTTTAGGAGCCCCGTAAAACCCATTTTTCTTAATCAAAAACAAAAAAAAAAAGACTTCATTAAATTTGAGATTCCATAATGTTTCCAATGATCCTCATTTGAATAAGCATCCAAATGCTATTAATAACTTTAGGAAAATTTGAAAAGGATTTATTTAAAGATGTTTTAATGAAATTATTCAACTTAGGTAATTCACTTCTTGATATACATTAAGAAAGCTAAATTTGCAAGAAATGTCTTCAACTAAAAAATAAATTTTAGCATAACATCTCAAAATAAATTTGAAATTATTTACATGAAATACAAGTCATGTAAATAATATGTATAATTTGGAAGGTAGCCAACTCCATTTCTTCTCTAGTCTATTAAAAATAAATAAAGTTAAATCGTTATCCATTGACATCATTAAGGGAAAGATGGGTGAAGAAATTGCCTCCTTAGTAGATTTATGTCTGAGGTCCACTTTCTTTTCCTTCCAAGGTGTCTTTTATGAGCAGGTTGACGGGGTGGCTATGGGTTCTCCCCTCTCTCCGGTCATTGCCAACCTTTATATGGAGCGCTTTGAGGAATTGGCCCTCCACTCTTTTCCTCTTAAACCCAGATGGTGGAAGCGATATGTGGATGACACAAATGTGTGCTGGCCACATGGTCAGGACAAGCTTGTGGAGTTCCACAAGCACATCAACAACTTATCCACTAACATCTCCTTCACGATGGAACTTGAGTCGAACAACCATTTACCTTTCCTCGATGTTCTTCTCATCAAGAAGGCAGATGGAACCCTCGGCCGAAGTGTGTATCGCAAGTCCACCCACACTGAGTTATACCTCCACTCTTCTTCTCACCATCACCCCAGCCAAAAAGTTGGCATCCTCAAGACCCTCGCCCTTAGAGCCTTTAGAATTTGCGATGATGACAACTTAAACCATGAGTTGACCCATCTCCGCCAAGTCTTCCAGCTTAATGGATACTCGCATAAGAAAATTTCTAAGGCGCTTAACCAAGCCAAGTCTTTCTTTCTCTCGGCTGCCAACCCTAAACCTCTTTTGTCTCCTCCTCCCCTAATTGTCACCATTCCTTTTGTTGATGGCATATCCCAAAAGATTGCCAAAATCCTGTCCAAAAAGGGCCTTAGAGTTGCCTTCAAGCCCCTGTCCAGGATTCGCAACTTTGTTCCCCCTCTTAAAGACTCCAAGGATGCTCTTCTTGACTCAGGAGTCTACAAGATTGTTTGCTCTTGTGGTGTGGCCTACATAGGAGAAACAGGTCACTCATTCCAGACTAGAATTAGGGAGCATAGTGCAGACATCAAACATGAAAGAGTCCAAAAATCTGCTCTAGCAGAGCACTCATCTGCCACCAAACACCATATCTGTCTAGAGAGCACCCAAATCCTTGTCAAGGAAGATAACTATTTCAAGAGGAAGTTAATGGAAGCCATCGAAATAAACCACCATCCCCTTAATCTCAATCGAGACGATGGGTGGTCCTTGAGCCAGTCTTGGCAACCATTATTATGTTCATTGGTGAGTGATCACCGTCCTTGAGCTTCCCCCTCCCCGTCCTTTTTCCTCTCCCTCCTCTTCGTCCTTGGTCTTGCTCGCTCCTAGGCCTCTCGTGTTTCCTTTCCTTTCTTGGTTCCTTGGTTTCGTCTTCCTTTCTCGCTCTTTCTTCTTCTTTTTTCTTCTTTGTCAGCTGTTTTCTTGATGAACAAACTTCTTTCTGCTTAGCTCTACTCCATTTTGTGTGTGTGTGTGTGTGTGTTTTTCAGTTTTTTATTCTAGAGCGCTTTGTTTTTTAGTTTTTTAATTTTTAATTATTTTTTTATAGCTTAGGACTATTATATTTCTTTATGTATACAGACACGCAGTTATATACATATATATGCCTCCATTTGGTTTATAGAGTTCTATTTTCTATAATCTTACTCTCGCACAAATATATATATGTGTATATATATATATATATATATATATATATATATATATATATAAAACTTTGTATTCTTTCGGGGGTGTTCTTATTCTTGTTATTCTTATTTTTAGTGTCATTTTTTATTTTTATTTTTA
The DNA here is from genome assembly GCA_028749045.1 of Cupressus sempervirens. Taxonomy (NCBI): domain Eukaryota; kingdom Viridiplantae; phylum Streptophyta; class Pinopsida; order Cupressales; family Cupressaceae; genus Cupressus; species Cupressus sempervirens. The sequence goes on along the minus strand of CM053793.1, from coordinate 270,219,429 downwards.
TTTTTATTTTCATTTTTATTTAATTTTTAATTTTTATTATTTTTTTATTTTTATTTTTCAGCTTCCCCCTTATATTCTTTCTCTCTTTCTTTATATTCTCCCCCCTTTTTTCCCAATGGTTGGGGCGTCTTGACCACCACCCACTTTCTCCCGGCTTTGTTCTTTTGTATTATTAATTATTAATTTTCTTTTTTAATTTTTTTCTCCTTGATCAATTATTCTTTTGGGTTATGTAATCCCTAGGGGTAGTGTCTATCTTTCCTTTTTCTTATTTTCTCTTTTTTTCTCTTTCTTAGGTCCAATCCCCCCCCCCCCCCCCCCCCATCCCCTTTTTTATTTTTTATTTTTATTTTTTTATTTTTATTATTTTTATGTTTATTCTTTTTCTCCTCTAGCCACCTCGCTTTCCGCACCCCTCCTCTTTTTCCCTTTATTAACCCCTGAACTGGCTAGATCTGCTCACTTTTTCATTCTGGCATTCTCTCATCCTGATGATGGATCACAGAGTGTGATCCGAAACGTTGATGCTAAAAAATTTGACACAATCAAATCCAGAAGCACTAATTATATAATTATAATTGTTAGAGTGAGTAATTTATCTAAAGATATGATCTGCCTTTTGAATATAAAACTAATATTTTAGGTCTCATGGTATAAGCCCCCTCTTCATTGCCTTGTTTCAATCTTGAGTAATAACTTGATCTTTTGAATTGTGTTACATTTTCTTTCTTCTAAAGACTAGATGAAACTCACATTTGTGATCCAACATATGTTTCTCATGATTTTGAGAAGAATAATTTCTCATTTATTTCACACATGTAATTTGTAACTTCAAACTATATAAATGAATTATAATAATCAAGCTTAGTCATTTAATGAAGCAATACAACCCCTTTCAAGTATTTTTTTCTCAACAATCTCCCACAAATATACAAATTGACTTTTAAACTTTAGAAAATGATATTGCATCCATTTTGTGTTAGTGATTAGAATTTTATGTTCAATGAATATCAGAAAATTATTCCAATTCAAACACTCTTTCTACTAACTATGACTTCTCATTGTATGACTACACCCATAAAATAAGTGTCACATCAACAATCTTCATAAAATCTAAAAAAATCTATAAGAGTCAAGGCCATTGACCATTCAATAATAATAAATTTCACTATGTTTAAAAGAAAAGTATATAAAAATAAAAAGAATAAGATAGAATGACAAGTTCTAAATTTAAAAATAATATTTATCAAGATTTATAAACCTTTATGCCAAAGAGACCGTAATTAAGTTAACAGAATACCAAGATGTTCTAAAACTGTCGACCAAGTTGATGGAGGCTTCACAAACTACCCAAGAACAAAAAAGGGCAAGAGTATTGTAGGACTAATTTACCACCCTATCAAAAAGCTTCTGAGCTTCCATAAAATATTTCTTGACATGAAAGATGCCTTTATTGACCACAAGGAAGTCTATGTTATAAGAAAATTTAAGTGAGGTAATGAAATTGTGTACAAAAAGTATGTCTAACTACTTTCTCATATATAATAAAACACATGATCAATATCAAAAATCATCCCAAGAAGTCCACCATATTGATAAATACTTTTATGTGACATGATTTTTTTAAAGGTAGAAGGGCTTTTGATGAGACTTCAAACTCTTTACAAATAGTTTTTATTGGCGATCTAGAACCTCAAAAGGCATGGAACTCTACTAAATGTAAAATGATAAATGGTGTAGCAGCCAAAGAGATAAAAATAATCCACAACCTAAAAATGATTGACAAATGAGGACTATGTTGCCCCAAAAACCCATCAAGAAAAGATGACAACATGCAAGAACACTCTAATGAGTATACATCAACGAGGTTTTGAGGCTCCCAAACACAAATAAGTAATAATTCTAGGCTTCCTGAGCCAGAAAAAAAACACATCAACTCTCTCAAAAAAATAGTAACAAAAATACATGGCCTCCCCACAAGAATTGGAAATACCCAAAACCTAAAATCTTCCATAACCCAAAACACCTAAGTGCCACCAGGAAGGGCCCTTCAAAATATGTAACAACATTTTGATTAGAGAACAATAAAAACATACAACTATCTGAAGAGGGTTTTCATAACCAAAAGAACAACAAACTTTAAGCATGGTACTGGTGATATAGGAAGCCCCACCTCTCCACTCTTAATAAAAGACTAAAAGGGCCCACAATTCAAAAGAAAAAATAGAGGAACTACTCCACCAATCAAGAGAGACCGACATCAATAGGGACAATGGAAGGGATGAAAAAAAACAAACTTGTTCCAATTTGGATCCAACCAATCACCATAAGGCCTAAAGAAGTAGTCCAATAGATTCCACTCAAAACCTCTATAGGCCAACAACAAGCCAATAGGAATGGCTATGCCTCAACTTATGAAGGAACATCCACCTCAATATGATGCAACCATAAGAAGACATGGAACATTACAGAAAACAAAAACCACAAAGCTAAATAGTCATAACTCCTCTCAATAGGGAATACAACTATAAAAAAGGATATGTTTCCCAAAAGAATCCAACAAGGACAAAAATATTTCTAGTGTAAAGTAGAAGATAAATAGGGGGAAAATAGTAATAACAAAATCCAAGAGACCAAACACTGAAGCCTTAACAAGAGAACATCCCCACACTAAAGAAATAAAAAATCCCATCTCGATCCTTAAAATTTCCTAGCAATTAAAAATAGGGGCAACCAAAACCCATTTGTACATGATAGATAACCAAAGGGGTCAAGAGAGTAAAAATTCCTCAAATACCCTTGTCACAACTAAGAAGCACCAAGAATCCAATAAGCTTCATTTCCATGGGCAAGTACAGACCCATAAAGCTCCACCAAAGGGATCCACATAAGCACACCAAGGGACCATCAAAAGAGGGAAATGAAGACACTGAACAAGTCAAGAAGTAAAGGGAAGAAAACCCTCTTCATCTATGAACTTTCACGTGCCATACTTAAATAAGGAGCATAAAAAGGAGATATAAACATCATTACTCTCTATTTGGTAGCATATCATGGAATCATATTATTTTCTAAACCATGTGGATTTATATATGTAACACTAGAATATTACAATGCAACCATACTAAAATTGAAAAGATGCCAAGAATGCTTAAATCATATCTAATACATAAAAGTTAACATCTATGAATATGTAACATGATAATTAGAGATCACATTCTCCTAATGAGTTTGCCACTCTCTAATAAATAGTTCATAAAGTAAAGTATAATAATTTATACAATTCTCATCTATTAGTTAACAAATTTGCACATCATAAAAATGAAAACAAAATGACTCTTGATGCCAGGATTGAAGTGCAATCATTGCTAACAGTTGGATAGATTATCATAAGATTGATAATCTTGCTCAAAATTTTACAGTTCACTAATTAATAAACATGGATGACTTTGACTAGAAAACAAGTAAGGCACACAAATATCTACCCATAAACATAGAATATATGTGAAGGATAAGAACAAGTCAGTACGAGAAACTTATACACAATCCATTCTCTCAGATCCACAAACTACAATTGTAAAGAAAACATGAATAGTGTGTATCTATTTAAAAAAGAAGCTTATTCTAAAAAAACTAAGTTCCAAAATTAGCTAGATCTATATTGACAATGGTATTGGAAATAATTATATTTAGACAAGGTTCAATCATAACTCAAAGGAAACATTAATAAAAATACATATTAATCAAGACTTACTTCAAATACCACAACTTCTTATTCAATACCAAAATATATGAGTGCATAGAGTCATAATTTATACACTAATTGCATGGAAAGGAAATATGTCCTCCTCATGATAGAAATAAAGAAGAAAAGTTCTTCTTCTTTCTATAGAATAGAGACTCCCAAAAAAAGAAGCAAGACCCCCATCCCCATTTCTATCTCTCAAGAGATTTACAATAAGTAATCCTTCTCTTCTACATTTTTTTTATAATTATTAGTTCTTTAAAATAAAATATTTAAATTTTCTCCAATAAAAATTGGTTTCTTATTTAGATCTTGTAAGTTTTTGAATATAAAGCTTTTACACATAATATCTAATGCTGGTAGTTGGATGTGCTATTTTCTAACTAAATCTTGGAGCCTCTCATTTTATCTACTTATGGTTTACCTCCCTTTAATAAAATTTTACATATAGTTTATAATGTGATATATAATATCTTTATATATAAGCATGTGGCATATTCCCCTTCTCATTTTATCAGGCATAATTTTATGTGAGCACTATATTTTACAAGACCATAATGAAAAGTCTTGTCTGATTTGAAGTCTTTCTTTGCATCTCTAGACATATGACCTTCTAAATTATGTAACTACAACCACCTGGATCATATTATGTGACAAATGTCAATTATCGTCAACTAATAGATAGCCTCTTGGACATGTGGCATATACTGGTAATGGAATTTTTTCATCATTTTATGACTATTACAAATAATTTAGAAGTGGTCAACATAGTTGATCATATATCGCAAACCACACCAAGTTTTGAAGATCTCACTAATGAGAATCTAGAAGACTAGGTTTCTTCAAACATGTTTCAATTCTAGAGAGATCCAACAATGTAGTTACAAGTTATGCCCCATGCAATATGACTAATTTTCTGCTTCCTAAAACTCTATGGTCACGGAAACTCTAGTAAGATCTTTTAATTTACATTTTTATAATGAATTCCAATCAATATCTCTCATTTCAAAAATAGAGCTCTGACAACATCGTCTAACCATCAATTCACAAAGAGGATAATTAAAAGGAATATTTGAATGTGAATTTCTCCACCTAGAGATCTCCATGATTTTCTTATTAACTTTATTGAATTGGGAATTTCAATCATAAATGGAAAAGTGTGTATAGATTATGAATAATATATTTAGACAATATGATGAAATGTTTTTGTACAATATTCCTTTCTATAGCTCAGAAGAGAATGAAGAAAAGACTCATAAATCCTCTGATGGAGACATGTAACAGAGGACCTTTGATAAAGCATTTTGGTCTTTGAAGTTTTGTGTCTATGTTTTTCATATATTCCTTAACATGGGAATCTAACTTCCTATCACAACTTAGATAATCAAGACTTATTCCAAATATATTTGAATTGAGATACTCAAGTTTTTTTTCACCATCTAAGTTTGTGGATTTATCACTATAGACCCTATCATCATTACCTACTTCTATCTGTGTCTCACTTTGAAGTTACTTACTATGTCCAAATTTCGATAGAATGTCCTAGGCTGCTTCTTCTCAATGTTTGGTATTACATATTATTGGAAAACCTAAGAGTATTTTGAGTCATGACTCTACATTTTTAAATGACTATATCTATGACTTTGAACCTTTTGAACTTCATTTAACCATACTAAACCATGTTGAATCCAAGTGTGCATGTGAGACCTTTTTTGTACTTGGATGAACCAATATATGCTACTTTGGATCATTATGAACCAAATTCAAATAAAATGAATGCAAATGTACTTGTAAACCTTCTTGAACCCATTGAACCCAATTGAACTTGATTGAACCTGTTAGAACCTCCTCAAATTTTCCTGATGTTGTTAAACTGACTTGAACCTTTGTGAAGGAATTTGAATATGTTTGAATATGTCTAAACCTACTATACTAGGTTGAATTGTATTAAACATGACTCTACCTCCATGAACCTATTCAAAGCATTTCAAATTAGTTTGAACTAGAGAATTTTTGTTTCAAAACTGAACTTTGAACCTCTATATAGAACCTGGCCATATTTAAACTTGATGAACCTATGAACCCATTTGTACCATTTGAACCAATATGGGTAGGTGCACAAAGTTGTGTTGCCAAAAGTAGGGTATAAGTGACCAATTTTGTTACTGTTGAACCTCCTAAATCTATTTGTATCATTTGAACTAGTTTGAATTGGGTCAAAATGGTTCAAGGCATGTTCTTGAACCAAACTTGGTATGATGTGAACTAACTAGACCATATGAACCTTGTTCAATGGGGCTTGAGAATCAAGGAAATCTAAATTTTTAAAATATTAAATTCAAATATATATTGGGGTTCACATCATCATAAAAATAATCTAGAATCAATCTAAATCTAGCTAGCAATATCATTTCTATGATGAACTTCCAAAAAAAAATTGTTCCACAAGACAAAAAAACCATGATTTCTTCTCATAGAAGTTGGATACACAAGATATAATTTTTGACAATAGAGAGGCTCATCTTTCCTAATTCAAAGTTTATTTTAATAGTATATAGAATTTTTTTCCCAATTTTGATTTTTGATCATCACCCTTCATATTAGTAAACACTCTAGATAACTCGCCAACCATTACAAGAAGAAAAGAAAGACTCATGTCATATTAATACATTTAGAAGTGGAGAATTTTCATTTAAATATTTAAGAAGAAAAGTACTCGACTATCACAATGCATCTCATCAACTTTCATAAAAGAAAAAATTAGAACAATTTTGCAAAAAGATTCACTACTTGTTTGTTACACAAAGGAGAATCAAGAATTCACATTAACATAAGCCTCTTAATAGTAATTGTTTTCTCTATGTATTGTTTTCAACATTTCACAAATAAGTACCACACACACATACATATATATAGGTTTGTGTGTTTGTGTGTGAATATATGTACACACACACACACACACACACACACACACACACACACACATGTATATGGTCCAAGGGGTTTAGCCTAGTTTGTTGAAGCAATGAGTTCTCATTGTGGAGACCTTGGTTCAAATCCCAAGAGGGACATCTTTGTGGAATTCTAAGTTGTGACTCTTGGTATTCCAATTGTTCTTTCTAGTGTGGTTGCTCATAAGGAGCTTAAATAAGATTCTAAGTCTCATGGTGTTACTTGAATAAGAAAAAGATTTGTAAATTATTTAAATATTAACATGTATATGTATATATGTGTGTTTGTATGTGTACTAATTTATATACCACATCTTCAAGGTTCAACAACTTTGACATAGGGTAAAATTATCTCCAATTCTTTGAGGGCCCATTTGGTTGCCAAAATTCATCACACCAAAATTGTCCAAATATGGATATAAAACAATTATGACATTTGAAATCTAGATTTTGGATTTTTCTTCATGTGGTTTAGGATGATTTGGCTCACAAAGAATTCATAATAATAATGTACATTTCGTATGTTTGATTGCACATTTCTAGAAATAAAATATAGCTCAAACAAGAATATTTGATTGTATCTACTATTCAAGTACAACTACAACTATAGGTCAAGACACAATAATGATTCCCACTTTTTGGTCAACTTTGACATTGAAATAGATTTTTTTTTAAAATCTTTGCTTTCAAATGTATATTACTAAAAAATTGTTTAGAATTTGAAGATGATGTAAGCTAGTGATTTGTAGTATTTTTTGTCTATTTTTCAACACTATTTAAAAAATAATAATCTGAAGTGATTGAAGTCTAGTGTGTTCTCTCCTTCAAGAAGTGGTATATAAGTAAAATCAACATTTTTAAAGAGTGACATTTTTTTTATCAACATAACTTTTTTTTAAAATATCACGCTAATAAAATTGTTTCGAGGTTAGAATAGTAACATCAATACCTAGGCGTTTTAGTTGGTTTTATTCAATTTTGTTAAAAAATATAGATTCTATTCAATGAGAAAATGACATTAATGATAAATTAGACATAGGTTGATTTTGACTAATGTAATTTGTTTTGTATAGATCCAAATAATTTTTGTTTCATTTCTTTAGAAAGGTAACACACATATCTTGGTAGAACATTTAAACGAAAAAAAACACATTTTCTATTTTTCCTGAAGCTTTAGATCAAGACTTGTGAAATGGCTAAACAACCTATATTTAATGAATCTACAAATAAAACATTAAAATAAATACTATGTATAATAAAATTATAGTCAATAGAAAGATTATTTAGAGTAGAACAAGGTGGTACATTTAGTTTGAAAAAACAAACATATTTAACCATCATTTGAGCCCTCAAAAGGGCATTATTTGAGTTAAAAGCTATGAAATTTACAAAAAAAAAAGTGGCTTTGACCAAAGGGTGCTTCAAATGAAGCTCCCACTAGTTGAAGACCTTCATGTCATTATACATGGTGCCAAGGATGCTTTGATTGAATCCCACTTGGCAATTCTTGGTTGGTTTTCAACTAGTAGGGCATGGGCTTGAGTGGCTTCATTCAAAGCCATAATAGCCTAAGTTATTATTATTATTATTATTAAAGAATGTTCTATGTATATAAATTTTTTTTTAGAATGTATATCATATCAAATCATTTTCACATTTGTTTCTTTGAAAAGAAATAGAAAGAAGAAAAATATAAAATATACAAGTTTTCATTTTGAAGAAATTTGATACTTTTGTGAAGAATGAAGATGGGAAAAAAGAAAGGAAGACAAAGTAAATCGACAAGAAATAGTCCAGTTGATGTAGAATAGAAATTTTTTTAAAGAACATTAGCAAATTATCATCAAAGGAGACTTCGAAGGTATGTACTTGTACATTCATATTTGTCTAGAATTTTTTTATCTCTAAATTGTAGTGTAATCTTATTCATTTATGTGCATGTTGCATATAAGAAACAATTAGAGGATGAGAAAATAGATGTTGAGGAAGGTTTAGGACATGAAAATTTAGTACAGGAAAATTCACAATATGAAACTATGGAAATTAGAGAAGGGCCAGGATCAGTTTCTCCTATTGATATGGAAGAAATCTTAAGACTAGCTATAAGTGTAAAGAAAAATATCACACATAGAAATATAGATCATTTACCTGCAACGGATCTGAACAAATTGAAATCACTTGCTAATATTAAATTGTTAATTCTTTCCAAAATAAGAGCTTTGAATAAGGTAGTAAAAGAAATAACAAGTAAATTTGATTATTTTAAAACACTTTAGAAAGACCATGTACTTTCTCATGTTCTTACAAAAAAATAGTTGCAAGACCCATTGCAATTTTTGTGTGTAGACACAACATAAAAAATGCAAATTTTCTAACATGCAAAGTGTTACTATTGACAATCTTAAGAAAGGTTTGAGCTCTGTAGGGAAGACAAATTGAATCAAAGATAAGATTGCAACAAGAAGAGTAATGCTGACATCTATTATTAGTAGCAATGTACCTCAGAACATACAAATATCTTCAATTTCATTACATATTAGTTTTAATAGAAAAGCAATATGAAAATATGTTAAGAGGAGAATGGTTTTGGATGATAGCACTTTGGAAGGAAGTTGGGAAATTATGTGTACAACTCCTCCTTGTGATGGGATTGATGATAGAATAAAAGATTTGGTAATATAATTTTGGAATGATAATACTCATCCTTCATCAAACACTAATGATGTTCTCAGGTACAAGGTTAAAGCTAATAATTATGAACATCATACAAAATTTTGGTTGGACATAACACAACATGAAATGCATGTCTCATTTTCTAGATAAAGTCTTGATACAAATATTGGGTAGACATTTTTTGAGAGGCTGAAGCCATATTATGTAAGGAGAAACAAAGTGTTTGGAACTTCTTCTTGTTGTTATCATATTGAATTTGTTCTTCACTATCAAGTTTGTTGAAATTTTTTAGAGTATAAATTTGGTTATAATAAAGATCATCCTAGTAGATGAAGTCAGTTTATTTCATCAATTTTATGTGACAAAATAGATGATCCTCTTGATTTAATTAATTGCATTAAGGAACATGAGACACATGTGCTAATTTGACTCTTTTTTCTTTTTAAAATGATGATATTGTAAGAATTTGGTATAGCTCTGATACCATGTAAGAATTTTCCTTAGGGCCAAATGACACCAAGATCAAGAAGCTCAAGAACTTAGAACAATATGGACCAATAATGTATTATCATAATAACAATATGTGAATGAATATCTAACAAATACAGACTAGAACTGCCTATATATAAAGGCATCTAGAATGACTAGGAGTTAGCAAAGTGATAAGCATGACAACTAAGCACACATCCACTGAGAATAGGATTTTGTACGATGATTAGAAGATAAGCATGCATTGGTGTATCACATGAAGAGATGTCATAGACACCATGTGCTTAAATAAGTTGCTAACTCCTGTGTTGTCAACAAGACAAGTCATATGATGACACATACTCCTAGGTGTCTACATGATAGCTAATATAATAATACATTAATCTAAGTAAACATAAGTAAATTGTAAATAATAATTAATTATTTACACTAACACACCCACCCCCCCCCCCCCTCCCCCCCCCTTAAGTGCAACTTAGGGGAATGAACTTAAGCTCACAAAAACTATGATGGGTCCTAGCTATTAGGCCATATTAGGTACCCATGTACACATGAAATATTGTACATATAATGTGATGCGATGCAATATCTTTGAAAATGGAAAAAGAGGGAAAACCTCATGGGAAATACCCTCACCCAAAATGAGAAACAAGTATAATAATGAAGAGAAGAGTTGTGTGATCCCCCCTGGTGAAAAATCTTGCACCCCCAAGAGATCTCACAAATGAAGATACTTGACCTCAGCTAAGGGCTTGGTGAAGATTTCTACAATATACTATTCTATAGGACAATACTAAAATGCAATGACTTTCTCATGAATCAAATCTCTGATGTAGTGCATATGAACCTTAATGTGTTTTGTTTGTTGATGCTACACTAGATGTTCTGAGATTTCAATGGCATTCTAATTATCATAATGTATGGTTATGGCTCTAGGTATGTCAAAACCATACTCCTTTAGAATATGCTATAACCAAATAGCTTCTGTAGCCACATTAATAGCTCCTCAATACTTAGCCTCTATAGATGAAAGAGCAATAGTGTTCTACTTTTTACTCTGCCAACAAATTGGGTTGAAACCAAGATGAATCATATATCCTTAAGTTCTTTTGAAAGAATAAATATCACCTGCATAGTTTTAGTTGGTATAATTCACTACCTATAGTCAAATACCTACTGCATAGTACCATATGTATGTGTACCCTAGATTTAGTGTAAGATGTGTTTGGCTACCTTCTAGTGAAGTTCATGTGACTCTTGCATGAAGAGAGAAACCATGCCAACTATAAAGGATATGTTAGGGCATGTTTGTGTCAAGTAGATGAGGCCTCCAACCAACTATCTATATAAAGTAGCATCAACAAGTGGAGTGGAACACTTTGCTTCTAACTTAACACTTGAAATAAATGGAGTAGATGTACCCTTGCAATCACTCATATGAAATTGAGCAAGTAGATCAAGAGCATACCTAGGTTGTGATAATATGATCCTTGATGAAGACTAATGTATCTCAATACCAAGGAAATAATGAAGTAAAGCCAAGTTTATCATCAAAAATCTATTCTAAAAAGTAACCTTGACACTATAAATGATGGATGTTGTACTTCCTGTAATGATCAGGTCATCAACATAAAGCACAAGTAGCAGGTGAGAATCATCCCTCTGAAGAATGTAGACATTCAACTCTAAATGACATCTAGTGAACCCTACTAAGAGAATGAAAGAATCCATCTTGGCATACCAAGCTCTTGGAGCTTGTTTAAATCCATAGATAAATATTTTCAATTTGTAAACCAAGGTCTAATCTTGAATGAACCGATGTAGATGCTCCATATAAATCTCCTCATAAAGATCACCATTCCAGAATGCACTCTTCACATCCATCTAATGAATAACCCATCTCTAAGCTATAGCTATAGCTAATGTCAAATGAATGGAGTTCATTTTTGTAACTAGTGCAAAGGTCTTAGTGTAGTCAATGCCTGACACCTGAGAGAAACCTTTTGCAACAAGTCTAGCCTTATACTTGTCAACACTTCCATCTACTACCAACTTGGTCTGATAGATCCACTTACACCAAACCAATTTTCTTCCCTTAGGAAGAGAGACTTAATCCCATGTATCATTTCTCATAAGAGAATTATTTTCTTCCTCCATTGCTTGATCCTATTCTAGAATTCCTAAAGCTTCTTTGAATGATTAAGGATCAGAAGTAACTGCAATATAAACATGAGGGAGTGAGTTGTGTTGTGACCTTGTCCTCCTAGTGTTTGAAGGATTTCCAACCAATGGTCCTATTGCATCCAATGTCTACTGAGCCCATTTAGGTCAGGTGGAAGATGATGTAGAAGGGATATCATTAACCTCATCTATTTGATGCATCTATTTGGGTTGTGGATGAATATCATCCAAGTCACTATCATCACTATTACTCTCTTCAATGAAGGAGAAAGAAGGAGGAGTTGAAGAAGTAAAGCTTGGACAAATTTCTTCAAACCGCACACTCCTCTCATGGAAAATGTCATGTGTCTTTGGATCCATCAATTTGTAGGCTTTATGAGAGTCCACATAACAACAAAAGGTGCAAGGTTTACTTTAAGGATCCAATACCTTGTTTTTCCATAGATGTATTCATGCCAATGCTAGACAACCAAAGACTCTAAAGTTCTTTATAGAAGGTTTCCTTCTAGTCCAATCTTCAAAAGGAGTTACACCATCCAAAGCTTTATGAGGACTCCTATTCTAGATGTAGTTTGCACAATTCATTGCTTCAACCCAAAAGACTTGATCAATAGGCTTATGTAGTAGTATGCAAGTGGTCATCTCCTTGAGGGTTCTATTCTTCCTTTTAGCAACACCATTCTAATGTGGTGTATATGGCATTGAATGATGAAGGTCAATTCCCTCTTGAGTACAAAAGTATATAAGCCTTGATTTCACGTACTCCCCTCCATTATCTATTTGAAGGACTTTGATGTCTTTATTTTACTACTTTTCTACTTGAGCCTTAAAGATAAGAAATCATTCAAACACTTCACTCTTATGAGCTATGAAGAATACCCAAGTATAGCGAGAGTAGTCATCAATTAAGGTGAGTGCATAATGAGACTTTCCAAATTATGGCATTGGAAATGGGCCTACCACATCACTACAAACTAATTCAGGAACACATTGTGCTCTCCGAAACTTCCCCTTGTCAAACATTTTTTGTAGATCCTTAGCAAGTGTGCAACCTAAACAAACCCCATCTGAAAATTGGACTTGAGCTAAACCATGAACCAATTTCTTGTTGCTAAGTTGTTGAAGATACCTATAGTTGAAATGTCCAAACCTCTCATGCCATAGTTTTCTTTCTATATTTGAATGCATTAACAAGGCTTGTGCATTTGATTTAGGTACAAAGGAACATAATGTTTAAAGCTTTGAATCATGATTAGCTTCGCCTATTACAACCATAGAGTCATCTTTGATGCTTTTCACAACCACTGAATCTAGAAGAAATTTAACCTTATTTCCACATCCATAGTGAGTGATTTGGTAGACTGAAAGAAGGTTGGAGGTAAGATTAGGAATATAGATAACATCCTTGAATGCTCCATTTTCCATCTCAACTTCACCTTTTCCTTCAACTTCCACTTTAGTATCATCCCCTACAAAGATGTGAGGTACCTTTGAAGGTGTCATTGAAGAAAAATATCTCTTTGAAGCACCCATATGATATGTGGAACCTATGTCAATAATCCATTCTCCCTAACTAATAGTATTTGTTAGTAACAATTTCCCTTTGCTCTTAGAATCTAAAGATGAAAACCCCTTTTCCTTATAAGAATTAAGCAATGGAATATTGTGTTTCTTCATAATGTACTTCAATTCATCAATCTACTTGTGATAACATTGATGTTCATGATCAATTCTTTTACAATAGGCACACTTCTTCTTTTCCTGATTATTTTCCCCCTTTCTATTTGTATTAGGAGAAGACTTGCCTTGTTGTTGATTTGATGTTGGTAGTGACTTTTATGTGTCCCCTTGTTTTTTATCTTTCCACTTCTTCTTTTAGTCCTTTCCTTTTTTTGAAGTTTCACCAGTTGAATTTTTAGAAATCTCATTGTTAGCCAACAATGACTTAGAGTTTGAAGACTCAAGAATCCCCATTGTTATCAACATAGGTTTTTTATCCTCTAACAACTAAGCATAGTCATCAAAAGTGATTTTTTGATAAGAAGCCCCTATGGTAGCCTTTATGGTATTGAAAAAAGAGACAAATGTGGAGTATTTAGATGGCAACTTATTCAAAATTAGATAAATCAACCTGTTATCATCAATGAGACTACCGCAATTATTAAGTATTGTTCTCAACTCATTCACCTTAATGATAAAATCCTAGATAGAATCAAACCTCTTAGGATCTAGGGAGATAATCTCATAAGGGCATCCCAATTTTCCTTGGATGTATTATATTTTATGATTTGATAAAGGATCTTGTCATCAACCCCTAACCCAATGAGTCCTAGGCCTTTCCTGTCTACTGATTCACAAGCATGAATTTCACTTTGAGATACTTGATCAAATGTTGGTTTAGGAAAAGATCCATTTTTCATGTTGACAAACTTCTTCATTCATTAATTCACACCATTTTTTAATTGACCATGTGGCATAATTATGTGGTGTTAACATTGGAACCTTAATGTTTCCCATAATGCAAAGAAAGAAAGATAACAACAAGAAAAGAGGAACACAACACCAAGAGACACACCCCCTTTCCACTCAATCAAGCCCCTCCCACAAATGAATTCTTTAGGCACTTTATATTTAGTGTGATTACAATAGGCACTTTCCAATTTAGGCCTAAATGAACTTTTGATTTTTCTGTTTACAACCTCCTTTTGGATTGAAAATTAGGTACTAAGCAATGTAGTCAGATATAGAACAATTTGAAGTTTGATCAAAGCGAAACAATGAAAAAAAGAGCCTATTTCTGAAAGTGGTATTTCTATCCACACAAGCCTATAATTTGATTGTAGATCTAGAAAGTAGACAAAAAATTATGCACTTTCAAAAAAAATAGAACTTGATTACATGTCCAGATGAGCCTGTACGAAGCATTTGAAGTTGCAAAATGTTGGATTAGATAGGTATAGTTGCCAAAAACTGAATTTTCTAACAAATATGTGCACCAAAACAAGAAAATAATAGCACCATTAAAAATTCTAGGAAATTCTAGCCCAAAAATAAAATAAAATTGTACCTAACTTGGAGTTCGGATGACTGAGATATGGCCTACTAAAGTTGAACTGTCAAATCAAAACTACATATGGTGAGGGGTCTACCCTGATGATGTTAGGAAAGTATGAGGTTAAATTTAATGTCAAAATGGTTGTCGCATTAGTGAAATTTGGCCTACTTGTGACAATCAAATGATTGTCAATTTTGGGCTCATGAAATAATGATGTTAGCAAAAAATAGCTTGTTGGCTTACATGATAGTACTAAAAACTGACATGCTAGATCTATGTTTGATTTGTATAGGGATGGGGTAGTTGATTGCACTTCTAACGTGTTTGACATGGCTTCCATGTTGGTAGATGATAGAGATCTGACTAAGTGGTTGATGAAGATCTACAAGGGTGTTGATGTGTAGAAGCCAGTGGGATTAGATCTAAAATGGGAAGATGAGAAGTGGATGGATGGCAATGACATGGTCATCAGTGGGAGCAGAAGATGG
Organism: Cupressus sempervirens; assembly: GCA_028749045.1. NCBI lineage: Eukaryota > Viridiplantae > Streptophyta > Pinopsida > Cupressales > Cupressaceae > Cupressus > Cupressus sempervirens. Next base: position 270,203,847 of record CM053793.1, on the reverse strand, counting down.
TGGTGGTACTGGCATTGAGGACCATTGGTGGTGTGGTCTACAGAGGCACAGAGCACTGGCGATAGGTGTGGGATTTAATCCCACATTCACCATGCTGGTGGATGCCAACGTGTTTAAAAACTTGGAGCCCATCAGTTATGAATTGGCTTAACAATATCGGTATATTGCTCATCACTAAGTCTGGATGTTGAAACCAATTTTTTGGATTGCTAGTTAATGTGTGAACACTGGTATGGTTTGACACAGGTTTGATATGGAATATTCTATGGAATATGTTGGTTGTGGTTGCTAGGGTTTGATCACCTAGTTTGTGTAGAAAAATGCTCTCCTACAGGCCTGATGGCCAAAATTTTTCCATTAAAAAAAAAATGCAAATTCAAATTTTTTTTGCAAAAACATGAATATAAAATGTAGATCTAAAAATTAATTACATAGATCTAAAGAGACACAACATTAAAATGAAAATTTTCTAACATGCAAAGTGTTGTTATTGATAATCTTAAGAATGGTTTGAGCTCTGTAGAGAAGATAACTCAAAGTAAAGATAAGATTGTAATAAGAAGAGTAATGTTGACATCTATTCTTAGTAGCAATTTACCTCAAAACATACAAATAGTTTCAATTTCATTACATATTAGTTTTAATAGAAAAATAATAGAAAAATATGTTAAGAGGAGAATGGTTTTGGATGATAGCATTTTCGAAGGAAATTGGTAAATTATGTGAAGAGCTCCTCATTGTGATAGGATTGATGATAGAATAAAAGATTTGGTAATATCATTTTGGAACGATAATACTCATCCTTCATCAAACACTAGAGATGTTCTTCGGTACAAGGTTAGAACTAATAATTATGAACATCATACAAAACATTGGTTGGACATAACACAACATGAAATGTATGTCTCATTTTGTACTTAAAATCTTTATATAAAGATTGGGTAGACATTATTTGAGAGATTGAAGCCATATTATGTAAGGAGAAACAATGTGTTTGAAACTTGTTGTTGTTATCATATCGAATTTGGTCTTCACTATCAAGTTTATCAAAAAAAATTAGAATATAAATTTGGTTATAATAATTATCATCCTAGTAGATGAAGTTAGTTTATTTCATCTATTTTATGTGAAAAAATAGATGATCCTCTTGACTTAATTAATTTCATTAAGGAAACATGTGACACATGTGCTAATTTGACTCTTTTTTCTTTGAAAAATGATGATATTGTAAGAATTTGGTATAGCTTTGATACCATGTAAGAATTTTCCTTAGGGAAAAATGACACCAAGATCAAGAAGCTCAATAACTTAGCACAATATGGACCAATAATGTATTATCATAATAACAATATGAGAATGAATATCTAATGAATACACACTAGAAGTGTTTGTATATAAAGGCATCTAGAATAACTAGGAGTCAACAAAGTGATAAGCACGACAACTAAGCACATATCTACCAAAAGTGGATTATCCTCCATTGAGCATAGGAGTTTGTGCAAAGATGAGAGGATAAGCTTGCATAGGTGTATCTTGTAAAGAGATGTTGTAGACACCATGTGCTTAAATAAGTTACGAACTCATGTGTTGTCAACAAGACAACTCATATGACAATGCATACTCCTAGGTGTCTAAATGACAACTAATATAATAATGCATTAACTTAAGTAAACTTGAGTAAAGTGTTTATAGTAATTAATTATTTACACTAATAGATATTGATGTCACGAAAATGATAAATTCCAAGTGTTACAAGTACGCGAGGAATTAAATTGGGAAAGAAATAATAAGATTGAAATATGTTGAAGAGAAGATAACTATTGGAGCTTTCATGGACATATTTAAAATTCTAATTCAACCATATATTTGTCATTAATTTTTTTCAAATTGGCAAGCACAAAAATTTCAAACACTTAGAGATAATTTTCCACTTGGAATTGTTTTATCATTTGTTGACTTTGCATAAAAATATTTTTTCATTCATCAAAAGGCTCCTCAATTAGACTACTATTTTTTACATCAAATTACTATTATGGTACAGGTGTGTTATCTTGATGCATTGTTATATTTGGATGGTATTCAAAGCATAGATGAAGCACACATCATCAAGAAAGAATGTCATCTTTACATAAGTGATGATAAACAACATGATATTTATTATGTAGAACATTATTTTAGGATTTCTTTTTCATGTATGAAAGAAAGGGGTATACATATTGATAAACATTACGTATGGTCAAACGGGTATGCTACACAGTTCAAATCATCTAGACAATTTTATGCATGTTCTTGATATCATCGTAATGAAAATATACCCCATGTATGGAGTTTGTTTGAAAATGGACATGGAAAAGGGGAATATGATTGTGTTGGAACTTGCATCAAATGTACTCTATGAAAGTATCAAATTAAGTATAAGGGAGTTTGTATAATGCACATGATGTTGTTGAATAGTGCAAGACACATTTTGCATCAAACAAGGTTGGTGCATCATCGGGAATGAGTCAAACAGTACCATGTAGAGTCTTTTGGGAGATATCAAGTGCGTGTACATGCATAAATATATATTTTTCATTTATTTAATTTATACATGTACATCTATATATATTATTTTCTTTCTAATATTTATGTATATTTAAATATGTATGTTCAAGTGTTTATATGAAAACTATGCATGGTTGCAAGAGGATAGAAAAAATATGATCCTTACATTCTATTATGAGTACCAAGCATCAAAATTGGACATGTACATGAGAGACTATTCATGTTTTTGTTCTTATTGGATTGATGAGAATTATTTCGAATGCATCAACCAAGATCATGGATATTTAGGTCCATGGAGTTTGGTGCTACTTGTTGTTATTGATATAGCTAATGACTCAGTGAAGATGAAACCTTTGATTGCATCCCCTTGATTTCTTTTGATTATTACCATATCTTCAGACTATTTTGAATTAGTAAGTATTTTTAATTTTTAAAAAATTGTTAAATCTATTCATATACATACACACACACACACACACACACACAAATGCATATATATAAATGTATGTATATATGTATATGTATATTTATATGTATATATATACATATATACATCTACATATACATATACATATATATGCACACACACACACACACACACACACACATATATATATATATATCACAAGGATAATCTAGCTCACATATGTGCACATGTATGCATTTCTTTTATGCAGGGAAGTCTTGGCAGTTCTTATTGAGCCTAGAAATGTTGAAAGAGTGAGTTACTATTTATTGTGTTGCACTATAGAAAGGATGAAGTTAACTGAACCTAAAGAAAGAGATAGAAGGATATTCGCTACAAGTTTTTTTTTGAAATTATATATATTACATGTAACTTATTATTAAAAAAATTATTTTTATTAATATGTATGTACACATTAAAATATAGTAGCTTTTAAATGCATGGTGTGTGCAGGTTCAATTTTTTTGGAGGGAACATATCTCTAGCAAACCATATTTGTGAAACATGGAATTCAATTTTTTGATTACAATCCTAACAATAAGTATCTTCAGTATAATCACAATGTTATTTCTACCTCTATTAATCTACATCCAATTAAACATCAAAGTGGATGACACAAGTGGAGGCTGGATGCCAAGGATCATGAAGGATTATTATGTGTTGTCCATATGTGTGTGGAACCATTAGGAACCACTTGAGATATTTAATATTTAGGACTTGCCTAGATATTTCATATTTATCTTAACTAAAGAGATATTTAAAATGTATGTTCATTTAACACATTTATGATTTATGTTCATTTCATGTTTAGTCCACTTATATATACGTGTGTTCATTTCATGTTTAGGATGTATAAATGTGTATTCTTTCCATGTACAACTTAGGAGTTATAAACATGTGCATTTATGTTCATTTAATGTTTGGTCCAATTATATATACATGTGTTCATTTTATGTTCAGGGTTTATAAATGTGTATTCTTTTCATTTCATGTACAAATGAGGAGTTATACACGTGGGTATTTGTGTTCATTTAATATTTAGTCCACTTATATATACATGTACATGAATATACGTATTAATTTCATGAATATATCTAAACACATTCCTAGAACTTATACATGTGCCTATGGAGACAAATATTCATTTCATATTTAGTCCACTAAGGACATGATACATAAGGCATTGAGATCTCTAAGCCCAAGATGGAATATTGTAACAATAAATACAACAAAGGCTCAGGAAGGAGTCAATATCATAATTATTCAAGAGGAACTAGAGGAAGAGAAGGTGCTCAAGGAGGAAGAGGTGATTTGATAAAGAGAATTTAGTCAATACTATCATTGCAATAGGTAAGGCGGTTTTAAAAGAGAGTGTGGATTAAAATTAGGTAATAATAATGAAACTTATGCTAAAAAAAATGAAGATCCTTCCTCATGTAATTTATTTTTTGTGTTCAGGAAAAGCTGAAAATAATGTGAATGATGTTTGGTATTTGGATTCTGGGTGTCCTAATAACATTTCTAGTAGTAAGGAAATATTCTCAAAGCATGATGATGGTTTTAAACCCAATATTACTCTTGGTAATAAAAATATAGTGGAGGTTGTAGGAAAAGGAGCCATGAATGTTCAAATTAAGGAGGGTATGAGAAGTATTCAAGATATTTATTATACTCTAAAATTGAAGCATAAAGTGTTGAACAACTATGTGAGAAGAATTTTAGATTGGTATTTGAGAATATGAAATGTACTATCTATGATAGAAATTAGGGAAATAAAGTGATCATAGTTATTCCCATGACAAAGAATAGGATGTTTCCTTTGATGTTTGTTGGGGAACCTTAGGTATGGCCATTTTAATTTCCATAGTTTAAAGCTTCTAACATTAAATGCCTTAGTTCTTGGGTTTTTTAAGGTTGAAGAGAATACTAAGACTCATGAAGGATGTGCAAAAGGAAAAAATGAAAGGGAATCATTTCCTAAGGAAATGAATGGAGGGTCCATAACCCACTACAACGTATTCATTCTAATATATTTGGCCCTAGGAAAAGACAATGTTTGGGTAGGTCATCATATTTTATCACTTTTAGTGATGATTTATCATGCATGTGTTGGGCGTATTTTTTCTGAGGACTAAGGATGAAGCCCTTGATATTTACAAGAGGATTAAAGCTCATGTAGAGAATGAAGAAGAGAACACAATTAGATGTTTGAGAATAAATCATGGAGGAGAGAATTGCGCAAGATATTTTCAAAATTTTCGTGAGATGAATGGGATCAATAGAGAACTCATAACTTCCTACACGCCTCAATAAAATGGAGTGTCTTAAAGGAAGAACTATACTGTGGTAGAAATGGAAAGAAGCATGTTACAAGCCAAGGGTTTGAGCAATTCTAATTAGGCTGGTGTAGTTCTGCATTGGTCTATATCCTCAACAAGATTCCTATAAATTCCCTACATAAAATAACTCCATATGAAGCATGGTATGAGAAAAGACTTAATGTAAATCATTTTAAGGTTTTTGGGATTTTGGGTTATGTTTGTATATCTCATCAAAATATGCAAAAGATACATGTTAAAACTGAATCATTTATTTTTGTGTGTTATAGTGAGAGATCAAATCTTATAGATTGTATAATCCTATTACTAATAAGATTCTTTTCTCAAGAGATGTGATTTTTTATGAAGGAGAGTTTATGGTCATCAAAAAGACTATATTGAAAAGCTAAAATCTATTTTGAATGATGTGATATTGAAAATAATGCTCATGAGAAGCCAGCTAATGATTCTATTTTGAGATCTTCAAGTCCACCAAGTAGCCCCTTATGTAGTACAAACACTAGGCCAAATTCAAAGTCCAAGCACAAGTCCAAATTCAACTCCAAGGACTATAAAAAAGATGAGAAGAATGAATTATTTATATCTAAGGAGTCAAAATCTAGCACATGAAGAAGATCCAATAGGTGAGATAGTAAATTTTGCATTTCTTGTTCAACATGATTTAGAAACATCATGTTTTGAAGATGCATATTCTATTGAAGTTTGGATGCAAGCAATGAAAGAAGTGATGGATTCAATTCATAAGAATTAGACTTGGGAGCTTAGAGAGCTTTCAAATGTAGAGAAGAATATTGACATAAAATGGGTCTACAAGATTAATTATAATAGTGATGGGAATGTTGGAAGAGATAAGGAAGGATTAGTTGCTAAAGGTTTTACTCAAAGCTATGGAACTGATTATGAAGAAACATTTGCACTAGTAGCAAGACAAGAGCTAATTCATCATATGGATGTGAAAAATGACTTCTTGAATGGGTACTTATAAGAGGAGGTATATGTGGGACAACCACAAGGATTTGAAGTTCAAGGAAAAGAAGATCATGTCTACAATTTGAAGAAGATCACGTATGGTCTCAAGCAAGAACCAAGAGTATGGTATGCTCAAATTGATGGGTATTTTGAGTAGAATAACTTCCAAATAAATAAGAGTGAACTTACCCTTCACTGCAAACAATAAGGTAATAATATTATCATTCTAAGTTTCTATTTTGATTATTTATTAAATATGGGTAGTCTTTCTTAAATGAGGGATGAATTCAAAGATCCTATGATGGATGAATTTGAGATGAATGATCTTGGTCTCATGAAATATTTTATTGGAATGGAAGTTTATCAAGGTAAAGATCAAATTTTTATTTGTCAAACAAACTATGCAAAGGATATGTTGAAGAAATTTGATGTGGCTGATTGTAAACCTTTTTCTACTCCATTTTCTCATGGAGTTGTATAATGTAGAGAAGATGATGTTGAATTAGTTGATGAGCCAAATTGTAGAAGAATTGTTTTGAGTTTTATGTGTCTAACCTAGATAAGACTTGTTATTGCTTATTCAATTTCTCTTATTTCAAGGTACATGGAAAGTCCATCAGAGATACATATGAAAGAAGTCAAAAGGATTTTGAGGTATGTAAAATGAATTATCAATTTCGGTATTCATTACTACTATTATAAAACATTCTACCTTGTTGGATTTAGTGATTCAAAATTGGGAGGTAGTGTGGATGACCTTAAGGTTACATTTAGAAATTGTTTCTCTTTTGGTTGTTGTTTGATTACAGGGACTTTAAAGAAAAAAAAGAATTTTTGCTCTCTCATCCATAGAAAGAGAGTATGTTTCAATTACTTGACCTGACACAGAAGATCTTTCACTAAGAAAGGTTCTTGCAGAAAGTGAGGAGAAGAAAATTCAGCTTAAAGTAATTTATTGTGACAATATAAGTTCTACTAAGTTAGCAAAAAATCTAGTTAATCATAGAAGGACAAAACATTTTGATTTGAAGTATCATGTTATCCATGACTTCATCTAGAAAAAGGAAGTTTAATTGAAACACATTAACACTCAAGATCAATTAGCAGATATCTTGGACAGGGAATTTGAAAAAAAATATTTTTTTGTTCTTTGAGATCAGATTGTGAGCCTAGTCAGGATCAAGAGCATGTGGATATGTAATGCTCTATAAAAATAGAGTTTTTTGGAGACTACTTGTAGTGAGCTTTTTAGTTTTTATGCAAATAAAGAATATAATAAATTATGCATATTTATATTTAGGATATGGTTTTATTTATTTCTAGTATTATTCCTTAGAAAAGAAAACATATCTAGATATAAGTGTGTGCAGTTTTTTACTCATTTTTGCCTCTGGCTGTGAATTCTTTATATTCAAGCCTTTCTAATCTTGTTCAGTAGTGATACCATAAAAGTTATATATTTTCAGCATATCTTATGTAAAATCTACATGTAGTATATTTAAAAATGAGTATCTTTATATTAGAGTGGATAATTTTGTTTACAGATTGTGAAGATGAAACCTGACTCACATATTGTAAAGAAGTGAAATGCCAAAACTGAAGAAGCATAGAATAGAATATGAATTCTATCAGTCACATAAATACTCTACTATTAAACAGAATAGAATTAGAGTTTAAACTAGAAATAGTCTTAGTCCATTCTTTCCATAATTAGAAAATTTGAACAGCTGAAATTTTACAATACCAATTCCTACATGTATCCATGGTGAACTTGAACCTGTGTACTCTAGGTTCGGATCAATTGGCAGAAAAAAATAATAATATTAAAGTGAGTTTTAAAGTTTCATATTTGAAATTGTGAACTAAATAAAATAAATAAAATGAATTATTACTCACACCCTATTTCAAAATCATACAAAACCCTTTATTGTTGCAAGTATACAGTCGTATTTCATCCAATAACGAATCATAAGAACAATAAAGAATTTGACATAATGAATTCTATAGACTATCCATAAATTTTCTAGTCTACATTATACTACATTCTAATCGATACAGAACCTAATGAATAAAGAAAGATGCTCTCCATCGTATTTATTCTCTTTCCTATCTCACTCTATCATTTCTCTAACGCTCCATGTTTCACTAATCTTTCGAACATGCATTGAGTGGTATTTTAAGTAGGATTATATATGGTCAATAATACATATATAACCAGGTTTTTTATTGGGAGAACAAGATATTTTGGGAACATTGCATTTTGACTAGGTTAAAAGACATTCTCAGAAATAGTCACTTTCATATTGGAACCAGTGGTTTTATATATTCATAGTGAAACAGACAGTTCCCCTCTTTAGTACTTGTGTCATGGCAGTCCTATGATGAGTTTTGGACATGAGTTGTCCCACAATTGATTTTTCTTTCATTCCCTCTATCCAATATTGAGATGACGCCACTCCTCCTGCCACTTTTCTGCTACTGTCATACATTAAAGCAACCAATTTTTGAGATGTTGTTCTCAAAGGAATTTTTTTCATTTTAATTATGTAATCTAGCATAGACAATCCCACATAAAAATTTTCTCCTCTCAACACAACTCATTAGAAACGAATAAGCTTAAATTTAGAAGGTTAGAAACGAATAAGCTTAAATTTAGAAGGCATTAAAAAACTCAAACTCCAAATCTTGATGATGTTATACTGTTGAGCTTAATAGATGGGAATTTTTTTTATCAAAATAAATATTGAAAGGAAAAGATGAAGAGTAATTTATATCTATTGAATAATAATAATTTTCAACAACCCTTGTTCATGTTGGAATTGTTCTCCATTCCACTTCATTTATTAAGTATTTAGGACTGATTTTTAGATAGTCTATTTTTTGAGTTCGGAATGTTATTGAGAAACTTATTTGAAAAAAAAAATTGAGAACATGGTTTTCTTTGTTATATTAAAAAAAAGTAATCAATCGTTAGTTGCATGAATAAAAGATACCATTCAAACAATTTTTTTAAAAATAATCTAAAAAAAAACAAATAAGAATAAGATTGTAATTCTTAAATACCTAACCTAGAATATATTTTGAAAATTGATTGAATTAATCTATCCATACAAGTTGCACTCTCCAAAAATGAGAATAATAAAATGATTCATACCATATGCACAACTAAGGAAAGTTTCAATCTCTAGAAATGAGAATAATAAGTAGCACCAGATTGAAACAAAGCCCTCTAGAGCACAAACTCTTATTTATTCAGAAGATGGGTTCTAATATTTCTAAAATATCAGGAGACATGCATTTGAAATTGACAAAACAAACCTACAAGTTCATACTTAGAGAGAAGAAGGAAAAACCAAAACAAACAGTCACGCTCAACATGCAAATGTTGTTAGCAGAAATAGAATAAGGATTTGAAGGCAACAACGGATACCCATTAGATGTAATACTGAGTTTTATGGGATAGATGTATTAAAAAATAATAACCACATGATGAGCAATGATGTCCATCTTTATTACAGCATCATGCAACATTTATTATGAAGAATTTGCTGTGCTCAATATGGCTCTTCGTCCTTGATTGATTGATGTAAGTTTATTGATCAAAAAGAATTTCATTAGAGTCCATGTATGTTCGAAAATTTCAATGTGTATAAATAGAAGGATACGATTGTTCAAATCACGTTCCACCAAACTTAATGAGAAACTTAAACTGTTGATTTTAAAAGTTCTTAGATTTCTTCCAAGATATGTACACCTTCAGCTTAGAAAAGATCGAATGATCAAAGACGCATCAATCATCTTGAAAGTCTATCGTTTAATATGGATCATCAATTTTCAATTGACACTTTACAATTTCAATGAAGGGACATAAAAAAAATAAATTACGCATAGTATTTTAATCTAAATAAAAACTAATAATTATATATAAATTATTTTACCTAACATATATATTCAGACTCTAACAAAATATTTTTTCTAGATTTTATATTAGAAATGACCTTTTAATATTTTCTAATATTATTCAATTATAAATCTTGTATCGAATGATTATTTTTCAAATAATTGAATAATAAAAGGCTCATTCAATAGATGGAGAGGGCGAAGAAAATTACCACAAACCTACACATTTAATAAGTTTCCAAGTGATGCTCCCCATACTTTAATACAATGGTGTAGAAAGTATACCTGTACCAACCAAAGGAGAGAACATAAACAAATGCCAAAACTAATTACACAATAAAATTAAATAGGGGAGGCTTTGTTTGGGAGGAAAAAAAGCTCTTATTTTTATCGCATCTCACTCTGATGAAAACAGATTATAACAACCATTCTTTTTGAAGAAAAGAAACAAAAAAAAGAAATCTAAAAATACTCTGACCTGCGCTGATTATTTTAACTTCTTGTTACAACAGTTTGAACAACCTGTCACCTTTTATTTTGTTACAGTTGAACTAACGAAAACTACTCCCTCACAAAGCATATTTGAGTTTTATGTGGCCATTGTAGCATGACTGCTTGCGCTATTAAGCAAGAAACATAGAAAATTTGGAACTATCATAAACTAAAAAAGTACTAGTGATAACTATGCATCTTAATAATTACGCATGGAAGTTTATTTTAAGTGAAACTAACAAAAAGATGCACAGTGGAGCTGGAGTTAGGAAAACTCAAAGGCATCAATCTTCATACTCCTTGATGCTGAGATGACCAATAGTCTGACCTTTGAGAATCAGAGATTGATCTTTTGTAACTGCCTTCATGAGGATATCTGTGATTTTTTCCTTTATGTTAATATATTTCAATTCAACCACTTTTTTCTGTACCAAATCTCTTATGATATGTTACTTTAAATCAAAATTCTTGGTCCTATTATGATGTACCGAATTCTTGGAAATTTTAATTGTACTAATGTTGTCACAGAAAATCATAATAGGCTGAACTTTTATTTTTCTGATTTCTTCAAGAAGCTTTCAGAGCCATTAAGCTTGTGTGCCTATTGAAGTGATTGCAACATATTCTTCTTTTGTAGAAGAGATGTCAACCATACTTTTCTTCTTTGAACTCCATGTGATTAAACCTGAACCAAAGGAAATACAATTACCAGAGGTAGATTTCTGGTCATCCAAACTACCTCCCCAATTTGAATCATTGAAACGAACAATATTACATTTATTAGAGAAGTTATAATTAATACCAAAATCTATCATTCCTTTCACATACCTCAATATCCTCTTGGTTGCCTCCATATGTTCTTTTGATGAATTTGACATATACCGCGAAACCAATGAAACCAAATAAGTAATATCAGGCCTTGTGTAGTTAGAAACATCAAACTCCCAATAATACTTATGTATGATGTCTCATCAACAATTTTAGTATCATCATCACTACACAATACAAGTGCATGAGCAATTGGAGTGAAAAGATGTTTGCAATCAACCATATGAAACTTCTTCAATATATCATTTGCATACTTCATTTGACAAACTAAAAATTAATTCTCACTTTGAAAAACCTCTATTCCCAAAATATATTGCATGAGGCCTAATTTTTTCATATCAAATTTATTCATCGTAGGAACTTTAAATTCATCTTTCATCCTAGAACAACTATCCATATATAACATATCATCAACATATAAACTTACAATGAAAATATCATTACCTTCCTATTTGTATTAAATGAAAGTTTCACTCTTACTTCTTTGGAAGCCATTATGCTAAAAATATCCTCTAGCCCTTGCATACCATGCTCATGGTGCTTACCTGAGGCCATACAAATCCCTATTCAATTTGTAAACATGACTTTTTTTGCCTTGAACTTCAAAACATTGTGGTTATCCCACATATACCTCCTCTTCTAAGTAAACATTCAATAAGGCATTTTTCACATCTATGTCATGAATAGTCCATTTATTTTGAGCTTTAGAAGATATTAGCATCCTAATAGTTTCTTGTCTTGCTACTGCTGCAAAGTTTTCTTCATAATCAATGCCTTACCTTTGAATGAAAGGTCTTTGGCAACCAATCATGCCTTGTATCTTTTAACTCTCCCATCATTGTTATACTTGATCTTGTAGACCCATTTTATGTCAATTTTCTTCTTCTCACATGGAAGGTCTACAAGCTCCCATGCCTCATTCCTATGAATCAAATCCATCTCTTCATTCATTTCTTATATCCAAACCTCATTAGTAAATGCATCTTTAAGACATGATAGTTCAAAATAAACTATTGGATCTTCTTCATATGCTTAATGTTAACACCTTTGATAGATATCACTTGGTCCTCTTACCTTTCTTGGAGAACTTGGACTTGAGGATGGACTTGCACTTGAAATTGATGAGGGGCTACTTGATGGACTTGGTGACCTTGAAATAGATCCATTAGCTCATTTTTCATTATCATTATTAGTAATGATACCATCATCCAAAATAGATTTAGTATTTTCAGCATGGCCTTTTCTATGACCATAAACTCCCCCTTCATCAGAAATCATACCTCTTGAAACAACAATATGATTAGTAAGAGGATTGAATAATTTGTATCTTTTTCTTTCCTCACTATAACTAACAAAAGTGCATGATTCACTTTTAGCATCTAACTTTTTTATATTCTTATCTTGTACTCAAACATAAGGCAACAAACCAAAACAAAATAAAATGATTTGTAGTAGGATTTTCTCATACCATGCTTCATATGGAGTCATCTTGTCCAAGGCACCCCTAGGACTCCTTTTGATAGCATATTTTGATGTAGCAACTACATCTTCCTAATAATAATTGCTCATGGGGTGTCATTGGATCATGGGAATGGTAACTCTATTGACTTCTAGGAAGATCAATGGATTTATAACAACCCCCTCAAGCATACTAAGTTTTTACCTCTATGTGAGATGTGCACTAGGTTTTATGACTCTTGGACTTGAAGCTTTATAACCCCTGATAGACAATTGATCAAATCCACACCCTAGAGCCTATAGAGTTGGGCCTTTCCTAGAAGTTATAAGACCTTCTTCAAAACTATAGGATTCCCCTCACCCTAGTGGATGACTCCTTAGTGTGGAAACTCACACCTTCAGGTGAGTTCACATTGAAGTTTTCTTATCTTAGTTGTCTTAGGGAGGAGGTGACCTAGAATAATAGGAAAAATGCTTGGTAAACTTGGATTCTACCAAAGATAAACTTCTTTTGGTGGGTGACTTTCCATGGATCCATCGTCACTATTGATAACCTCTAGAGAAGAGGGTATCAACTTTCTAAGTCTATTCCACACCTGTTTATGCACTTCCCTTTTGCCATAAATGTTTGGAGGGAAGTCCAATGGTGTGTGGATAGTGGTTTGAAGCAATTTGTTCACTGAGATGGGTTGTTTGCCCACCCATACCTCAAAAACTTATGGTCAATTCTCCCCCCATATGTTTCATGGAAAATATTGAAGGAGAGGAATAATAGGATTTTCAAGGAACAAATCACTACCAACTTGGGGATGGCCCAACAGATTATAAAGCTATTAAAAGAATCTAGTGGGATCTAGCATTAGAAGCCCTTGCCCCCCGCCAAACCCATGAGGTAGATTTGATATGAAATGGGAATTGACTTGGAATGTTCACTCAATAGTGACACAATTTGACAATTCCAATGTCATGGCTAGAAAGAAAATGATGTGGCACCCTCCCTCTGAGTCTTGGATCAAGCTAAATTTCAATGGCTCATATGGTGGTCACCTATACTGGAAACTATAGAGGAGGCTCAAGCAACAAAGCAAAAGCCTTGGTGCTTCTGTGGGGATTGAAAATTGTAAGAGCTAATGGATTCAATAAGCTTGCCATTGAGGGGAACACAATGTTAATTATTAAAGCCACTAAGGGAGAAAGCTAGAGAAACTGGTCCATTAAATTTATAATCGATGAAATTTGAAAGTTGATGGAAGAATACCATGAGTTCCACGTGGCTCATATATATCATGAAGAGAATGGCATGGCAAATCAGTTGGCAAAATTTGGCCATAGTGTCACATGTTTAGTTGAATGGGAGGACATTAGATTATTTCCATTATCAAGTCAAGTTATGTTGGAAATGGAGCATACTTAGACTAATTCCATATGAATCTTCACAATAGGTGGCAGAACTTCATTTATCCATGTGGGTGTGTGGACATAGCCTTTAAAAAAAGGATCATTTCGAAAGATTGTATGATGATCCACATCAATGATTGGATTACCATGAGGTTTAAGTATTTCTAAAAGGGATGCAAAGGGTTGATTTTTTGAGATGAAAAAAAAGTGTCACTTAATGATAAAAAACAATTTGTTAAATTCTCACACCAAATACAGCTAGTGGCGTACATTTACGGATGGAAAAGGAATGGTAATACATGCCACTAAGAGTGGGAAATCTTGCAGACTTATGATGGTTATGCACTACATTTTCATTTTAATCCTTGAATATTTTTATTTTATATTAAAAAGCACCAAAACTACAACAAGGCTATGTCGAAAAACTCTAAAGTATTGGTGGTTGATCTAGGTGATAGCATGGGCACTAGTTATCACATCGAACTGGTAGGTGTGGAGGATTACATCCATAAAAATGAAGCGGCGATGGTTTACTTGCATGAGAATGGCCAATTATTGTTTATGGAAGGGATGAGGAAGCACAATGGTAATGTCTCTATGTAGTTCTTCCATTCTTGGAAGGACAAGAAGTTGACCATCAATGGGATGGGATTTGAAATCTTGGAGGAAACCATTGCAAGGGTTGGAGAGTTTACCATGGAAATAAAGAAATGATAGAGGCAAGACAAGGTTAATGAGGAAACAATTTGTGGAATTTCCTCAAATTCAAGGAGGAGCTAGTGTGAATATGTGGTGCATTTTCAAGGGAAGCACTTCCTAAACCTTGGGATGTCATCTTCTATGTGATTATGCAGTATATCACCCTTGAAGATTTCTTCCAGGTACTCTATTATTACCACTTCCCCATTCTTAATCACTTCAAAAATGTGGACCACATTTCCTTCCCATTTATTTTGTTGCATTCATTGGAATATTGCATTTATAAGGCTAAGAGGAAACATGAGGAGGGTAAAACCTTCTACCTCATTGATCAGAGGATCATGAACAAACTGTACACCCAACATCTTGCCTCAAATTTTCCACTCCTAGTTAACCCTTTTTCCTTTGCCATCCCCAAGTCTCTTTGGACCCTAGCCTTTTCCCTAGACACAAGAAAACCTAGGGCCTTGAGGTTAAAATTAGCCTCATTGAGTCAAATTTAGACACTAGGAAGAGTTAGCAGAGTGCTAGGTGATCCACTAAATGCCTCCATATGGAAAAAAATTAAGTTTCCCTCAAGTATGATTCAATTTCTAAATCTATTGAAAGTGATGTCAAACTTGCAAAAAAGAAGAGACTACCCCAGGACACCAAGCCTGTCCCTAGCCCTATTATCCCCTCTCATATCTCTAACACCCTTGAAGCTACTATTGGCCATTTTCACCCCCATTCAACCCATCATCAATAACTAATCTGAGGGTTCTTTAATGGGCTAGATTATTTGATGTCGGTTAACATGCTCTTTGGTTAGGTTAACATCTTGTGTTAACTCGGTCTCTTCATGAGCTGAGTTGGTTTAGTTCCTTCATGTGCCAAGCTAGTTCAGTTCCTTCATTCATTGAGTTGGCTAATTTTTTCTTCATGTATTGAGTTGTAGGTTAACACACTTTTTTTTTGGGTTAAACATTGCATGTTAACCAATTTCACCATTTTTGAGGATGACTTTTCTACTCTTTCTAAAGTCATGAAAGCGCTACTACCTCTTCAATTAAGCATTCAAGAAATGTCTCAACCAATTGATTTCTTCTGCATGGTAGATCCTTCTTGTGTTAGGCTATTTTTAATCAGACAATGATCATGTTTTTGCATTGCTACCCTTTGCTCTTGCGAAGATACAATGGCCACTAGATCTTGGGGCTTCTTTGGATATTTATGAATGCATCTTAGCCATCTATGTGGTTAGGTAAGGATATGCATCTATAGTTGGGTTTTATTCATGGAAAGTTAACATGGGTCAACACTTTATTTTCATGGCAAGTTAACATGTGTGTTATCCCATCTTGTGTTTTTTTTTTTACAGCAGCAAGGATTTATTTGTTAGATACATGGAACATTACAAGAACTATTCTTTAATATTGAATGACATTCTTTGGCCTTGTTTGTATGACATCTATGCATCTTCATGCCTCATTAATGATTGTAATGATTAAATCTCATGAATTTGATTTCTTATGGCTAGGTGCTTTTGTTTTTCCCTTCCCGTCACTTCACTACAACAAGTTTATTTTATGATTAACTTTAGGTATGATATTCTTTTATTTCTTCTCTCTACAACTTGAGTCCACCTTGGGTTGGGGTTTGAACTTCAAGTTAGATCTAAGTTATGCTTAAACTCTATAAAGGCAACTTGTAAATACTTTTCTAGGTTCTTCTCTCTTCTATTATGTTTACTTGCAATAGCAATGTGCTCTAGAATTGTATTCCTTTCCTTCCATTAATGAAATAGTTTTCCTTCCTTACCTCTTCTTGTCATTTGTCAAATGTGCATGTATCTTTCCTTTTGGTGCTTGTTTCTTTCTAGGTTTTAAGGTTTGTATGTTGTGTCCAAACTATTGATGGTTGTTGTATATGTGAAGATACTTGCATGTGTATTATTGAAGATAAAATAGAGTGAAGAATAGTGCATTCTAGAATTTTTGTTGATATTTTGTGCATACATGGATAGATTCATAACCATATTTCTATCTTGATGCATCACCCCCTTTCCCTTTTAGCATTTTAATTTATGTTCTCCTTCTCCATTTTCCTCTCAAGAAGTATTTTAGGTGCACCTTGATAGTAAGGAAGTTGGCCTTCTCCAGAGATTCAAGCTTAGAACACAAGTCCCGCACTTGGAGGTCATTTCCATGTTACACAAGGTTTCTTGAGAAGTAGCTCCTCAGGAAAGGGTGTAGACTTTTGTGTCAACAATTTTTGGCATGCCTAGTGGGACACAGATTTCAACCTCATAAGTCCACTGGGTAAGTAGTTACAATATTTATTCATTGAGAATTTGGGTTTTATTCTCAATGTCATCAGCCTTCAGAGGCATTTCATCAAACACCATGGCAACTCTAAGTGCAAATCTACTAGTTTCATATAGACCTAGTGCTAGTATGTAAAGATCATCTTTGATCTTTTATGTTTTCAAGGTTTTCTATAACATGTTTATTTTTTGAATGCCTAAAAATAGATCCATTTCATGGAATCCTTATTATTTTCCCCGATACCATGAGAATGTTATTCCTTAGCTCTCTTTCTATCAATATCAGCCCCAAGCTAGTTATTCCCAAAACTTAGTTTGAACAACATATGGCCAACAGACTTAATATCCTTATCATCCTCTTTCCCTTGGTCCATCAAAACTTGTGTTAACATGTGATGAAATTTGGGAAATGATGGCAAGGATGTAGGCTTTAATAGATAGGTTGTTGAATTTCAATCGACAATGTGAGTTTCATTTACATCAATGAATAAAGGTCCAATAGGGGTAATATGAACAAGAAATTTCTTGTTAGGCCTCTCTTCAACAATAAGAACCAAATAATCTAGCCCTTTCTCACTCTCTAGAGCGGGAGTTGAGAAAAATCCTAGGTTGAAGAGGATCTTGCAAGAAGATTGGTTGTTGTAGAAGAAGAGACAAGGCTCAAGCTTGCTGAAGTGCAAGCAACTAAAGTGCAAGGGCCCCTGAGGAAAAAAAAAATCTTAATTTATGAAAAGTAGCCCTCCTAGTCTACAAAAAAATACACAAAAATGAAAGACCCACTCAAAAGAAACATTTCCAAATCCATTTGAAGAAGAGCCCTCCAAATGCAAGTTTTCTAGCTTTAGAAGGAGTGAGCCTCCCTAGATTTCTCTTTCTTGCTGCAATCATCAAGAGTATACAATTCCTTAGCTTAATGTTGAGAAATTCATTATGGAGAGGAAAGAGATAGAAGAGGTTGAGGTGGTTCCTGCCATTGAGGAAAAAAAGATAGTTGATCAAGCTTCAGATGAGGAAGAAAAATCAGACCTGCTATAAACAGAAGGAAAAAATCATTAGTTGCACTAGGAAGACAAGCATGAGCAAGAGGAAGAAGAAAAGATAACTACATGTTATGATCTAGAAGAAGATTTTTCTACTATCATAATGAATTTCTTCTCAAGACTTGACACCATACCAATAGCTCCAAAGGAGGTGGCTCATTAGCATCATGAGAAAGAGGTGGAGATTATTTCTTCATAAGAGGCTAATCAACTTCCAAACTAGTTGGATGCTACCATTGTAGAGCCCAACACGGTCAAGGCTATTTTCCTAGACCTTAAACCATCGAGAGGATGCCCCATCAGGCATCTAGCTCTGCAAAAAATTAGCAATTTTCCCCCGTTCATGCTTACACATGAGGATGAGGATGAAGACCACAAGGAGCAGCAAGTATATCTTGATCAACAAGAAATCTAAGTGCTAGAAAGCTTCATTGTTTTCAGCATTGAGAAGGAGGTATTCCATGCAGCAATTTGTTTATCATGCTTGCTACTATTTTCAGCTGCCTACATGCATGGAAGAAAAAATCACAATGCAAGATGGGTCCCAGCTATTAGGTCATTTTAGGTACCCATGTACAATATGCAATGTAATACATGAGATGTAATCTCTCATAAATTGGAGAAAGAGAGAAAACCTTATGGGAAAAATCCTCCCCCAAAAAGAGAGATGAAAACAAGATGCATGGATGGATGGATTACTCAAGACCCCCCATAAATTGTATACATCATGTATATACAAAGAATGATCCCACCATAGGAAGTAAATAAGGAGACATGATATTATCCCTATAATGAAGAAGCTCCAATGTAGATGAAGAGTACATGCAAGAAAAATATAATCCAATGCCTACAAGTAACTTGTCTCCCCTTAGGAAGAGATAAATACATCAAATGATGAAGAAGCCACTCCATGTAAAAAGTGAGGAAGGAGGAAGAAGGTCTCCGTGTATGCATCTTTGAAGACTAAATAAGTGTCTCCAAGCTCAAACATTCTATCACACCATCAAGTTGACCTATGAGATGTGAAAAACTAAGAGAACATGAAGAGTTGGGAAATACAATCTCCAAAGAAGGTGAAGAAGTATCTCAAAGAGAAAGCTCCTTAGATGTATTAACCAAATCTGCATTATGACATTCATCTCAAAGAGCATGTAGGAATTCATCCCACACTACAAGATCTAAAGCATAAAGATCATCTTGTTGAATAGTAGAGCTCATGTCTAAAGACGAAAGAGGTGGAGGAGTAGGAAGTTCAACACATGTCTCAAGAACAAAATGATTCAACTATCTAATGTTCTCCTCACATGATTTATTGACCCTTGATAAAGGGTTAGGCACATCATGGATATCATCATGATTATCAAAAAAATGTACAAAAGAATGCAAGCATGATGTATGATCAAAAACTCCCATAGCTATGAAATCTCTAGTCTCCATGTCCCTAATATAGACATAATTAGGAATGAACTCAACAATTTTACCTTGTGCCCCATAAGTAGTTTGGTAAATGGAAAGGATGTTAGTGGTCAAGGATGGTACACAAAGAAAATCATTAAATGTACCCTCTCCTGTAGGATTAGAACCTTTCCCATAGACCTTCATGTATGTATTATTACCCATCAATATAGGTGGACAAGTACAAGGCTCAATTAAAAAAAAACATATCCATAGAAGATTTTGTATGATGTGATGCACCTAAATCAAGAAGTTGTTTACCTTGCTCTGAATGTGTGGAAGTAATGATTGTTTGTCCTTTGCATCTAGATGATGATGTAGATGTAGAAATTACCTGATATTGAGAAGAAGGAGAAGACACTGATGAGGGCAACTGGATATTGTTCTTTCGAAGAATGTGAGTAAGCTCATCAATCTTCTTATGGAAACATTTATGCTCATCATGCCCTAGCTTTTTGCAATAAGCACATTTATCTCTCTTTCTTCTAGATGAGACCTCTCTTGAAGAGGACTTGGATTCAATATTATGTTCTGAAGGAGAGTAATCACCTCTGTCATGTTGCTTAGGATCCTTGTGTTGTTTGTTTCCCTTTCCTTTGGGAGCCTTTGGAGAGGAGTCATTTGCAACCAACACTTGATGCTTTGAAGGCTTTAATTGACCCATGTGTGCTAACTTTTCTTGTTCCCTTGTGAGTTGAGCTACAAATTCATCAAGAGAAGCCATTTTGTATATCCACTACCAAGAGCATCCATAGTAGCATAGAATGTGGAAATAAAGATTGAATATTTAGGACCTAGCTTGGAAAGCTTAAAAAGAATAAATGATATCAATTTCCCATCATCTTTAGTAATGCCATAATTAGAATGATCCAATCTAATAGAATCAAACTTAGAGATAAGATCTTGAATATTGTCAAAATCACATAGACTTAGAACTATAAGCTCATTCTCCAATTTGAATTTTCTTATTCTATCAGGTTTATCGAAGATGAACCTTCCAATATAGTCTAGGCATCATGAGGATATATGCAAGATACAATATGATATAACTAATCATTGGAGATGTTGCATTTAAGAGAGCCAAGTTCTTTATCCCTTCTATCAAACCATTTTCTTCTTTCTACAACACCTATAGCTAGTTCTAGATCCTATCCAAGAATCATTCTAAGCAATCCAATACTCATCAGTTGATTAGAAACTGCTTTTTTTCATTCATGATAGTTATATGGAGTGAGTAATGGAATTTTTGAAAAATCCATAATGAAATCAAATAATGACTAAAATCAATTGATAAATCCTTCAAATTGCTAGTTCAATTAAGAAAATTGAAATCCAAGTATTCACCAAGTACAAATATAGCCAAAAAAGACCTATTTCTGAAGGTGATATTCCCACTCCAAATCACTAAAATTTGATTACATATCTAGGAAGTAGAGGAAAAATCATGCACTTTCAAACAAAATTGTACCAGAAAATTTTACCAGATGTGCCCAAATAAAACCTTGAAAGTTGCAAAAAATGGGTTTCGCAATTTTCAAAAAAATTCAGAGATAGAGATCCAAAATCACCTTTACCACTATGTAGATTGTGAAATTATACCCCCAAAAAAAATTTAAAAAAAAAATTCCAGGAAAAAGGAGTTTGTATGAGGGAGATATTGTTGTTTGAAAATCACCTTTGAAATTATTTTTTATAAATCACTGCTACTGCACCTTCAAAAATCAAATGGCTCTAGATTTGGCATTAGATGTCCGATTTCGATGAATTTTTTTTTATTTAGGGGTTTTTCGACCTACTTTATATGATGCCAACCTCTAATTTGCACTAGCAAGCTCTAATTTTCACCTGCAATAGAACATCACAAAATAGGACTCCTAAAATCTCCTCCAAATTGTGATGACCGAATTGCCAATGCTACACCAACAATGAGTCAAGCAAAGATTTTACTTCTTGAGAATAGGTCTTCACACCATGAGAGCTCTGATACCATGTTAGAGTTTTAGGTGACTCTACAACACCCCTAGGATAAAATGAAAGATTAAGATAACTTCCACAAGAGATTGGTAAGACAATTGCATGAAGATGCAAGAATATTATTATTGATAATGGACTTTATTAACATCCAATGGATTTATTTAAAATGTACATAATAGGCCTTCTTATATAGGAGAGGCGATATGAGATGATGATAACAAGAAGATAAGCTATCACCCACACAAGTTGGAATCACATGTCCACCAAAGTTGGATCATCCTCTACTAAGCAATATGTGCATTGATGAGGATGATAATGTGATAAGTGCACTAAAGGTGGAATGAGATAACAACTATGACCATGTAGAGTGGAATTCTCCTACACCATTCATTTAATTGTGATACAAACTCCAAAGTGTCTCAATCATAAACTATTATGCAATGCATTATTTGAAGCAAGTTTAATTAGTGAATATTTAATTACACCAATAGTTTTCAATAGGTTAATAGTTGAAGATACAACATTCTTTATCATGGAATATTTTATCATGAAGCCTTATTTCTTTTTCTTTGAGTCTTGAATGGAAAATCTATAGTTGTCCAACAATACACTAGAAAGGTCTCCCCAAACTACTTTTATGGTTCTTCTAGCTATCAATACCAATAGAATCCCTCTTCATGATATTGGTCAAGTTATAATGTCTGGTGACATATTTCTTTTATGTGATTGGATTGTGGAGAGAGATTGAATTTTGGACTGCTCAACTATGTTAGTAAAGACTCTGAGATGTCAAACTAGTTTCTCCCAATATGAACTTCTTCATACAAATGATTTTTGGGTACACACACACACACACACACACACACACATAATCATTATCATGTCTTTGATGTATTTGGACCACCATTCTAAATCAACACTTTGAACCCTTCTACTCACTCTCATGGCATTATGTTGAACTGATTACAAACATCCTTTGCTCATTCCTCAAGACATACCATTTGACAATCCTTGGCCTCGTCAACTCCATTGATGACCCCAATGCACCTTCATGTTTGGAGAGTTGAATATGGTATAGCTTGGGCATAACATCAAAAAATTCTCTTATTATATCACAAAGTTTCCCCTTTCACCATCTTCATGGGATCACATTCTTTGGCTTAGATTTTCACTAGTTTTTGCAAAGTCAAAACACTACAAACTAATGGTTACTTGAAGATATGATGACCCTTCAGTTACAATCATAGAAATGGTGCTTACAAACCCTTCATTATGTCTCCTGCAAGCTTGAACTCCTGAGCATGATGGCTTCCAAACTAGGTCCTCTTTGCCATTGAGATGAGCATGGGATACACCTTGTAGAATATATTGTGTGTATTCATGAACTTTTCTCCTTCTTTGAATTTTATGAAACTATGCTACATTAACTAATAGTGGGTCAATTTTGTTTGAAATAGAACACCAACTCCCATCTCACCAATACATGCAATGGTATATCAAGCCATATGTATGTGAGCAACCAAAATCGACATCTAGTCCATTACTCAATTGACATATCTAGATAAGATAATGTTGTTGTAATCCTTCCAAGTCCTTTAAATTTTAAGTTGAGAACCTCCAAAGTCTTTTACTAGGCTCAATTCAATTAATTATCCTCATGTGTCCAAGAATCATAATGAATCACTATTACGACTGCATTTACATTCAATCAAACAATTCACAAACTTCCCTATTGTGTGCCAGTCATAGGGAGTAAGAGTTCTATTTTAGAGATTATATATAAGAGTTGCATCTTGGGATGGGAATAGTATGCATTAACCATGTATTACCTACAAACATGACTTGATGGGTTTCCTATTTTGTAGAGATGTCAGATACCTTAGAAGGTATCAAGTATTGTGAATCTTTCCCAAATCTTGGATGATCATGAGGTTGTCTTTTGATTATATAACTTATTGTACATTGATTCAATGAGCTATACAATTTGAATCTCTTATTGCTTGGAGGTATGTAAAAATCAATAAATAATTTTTTTTATCTTTGTATCCAATGGAACATAAGAGAAACTATATTGAAAACCTCATTATTTTCCCTTATATGACTACACAATAGAGAATTATGGTGCCCCAATGATTTAAACTATGGAATCCTTCATCTGACTTATTAAATGCCAATTTTTTGAATTTGATGAACTTGTGCCTCAAAATATGCATTTTGAATCAAAGCATGTGAACCAAAGAGATTCATGGTTTGAAGCCTTAAACCCAAACTCTAAACCTTGGATTGAAATCAAGGAATTGAACATTGGATCTACATTATGACTTTAAATTGTACTTCTATACTAAAGAAATGTTGAGTCATCGTGCACTCTAGAAATAATCATCTAAACACACCTATTGTGCCATATCTAATTAATGAACCCATTTGAAATGTAGATTGTACCTTCATACCTTTTGAACTATTTGAACCTCTAAACCTTTCAAACCATTTGAACCTTTGAACCTTTGAACCTTGTTCAATTGGTTCCAAATTTATAAAGGAAAGTCTCAAACTTGTGTGTTTGACAATTTTGATTGATTATCATGAAAAATTACCCAAAACCTCCTTTATGCAACATTTTCAACATAGACTGGAGGAAATTCCAAGAGAACCTAGGAAATCATCATCAAGAGGATGATATTTTCATGTTTAAAGTTGGGGTTAAAACACCAACTAACATTGGCTCTGACTGGGGAGTATGTGCATGAAAAGTACATAAAATGTATAGAATCTCTACTCAAATGATTAGTGTCTTTTCCATTGGGCAATAGAGTCAAAGCACATGATGAGAAAGAAGGGGATTCTTTTGGGGAGAGCAAGGAAAGGACAAAAAAATATAGGAAGAAAAAAAAACTACCTAAAGCACCTAAACTACCAACAAAGTGGTAGCAAAACGACACAAGGGAAACTAAACTAGCCACTACAAAAACTTGCAGAACCAAAGCATGTTTACAAACATATACAATGATAGGAAGATCCCACCGTGGCACTTAAAAACATGGAATAATTACATGAATCCATCAATGGGCTGAGAAAAATAAGAGCCTTTCTCGGTTAACCGATTGCATTTGAATAATGTGTTTCCATACCATCTTTGTTTGATGATCCTATGGTAGTAAAAAATTTGATTAATCTCATTCAGGAACTTGGCAAAATGATAGTCATATCCAAACAACCATGACTCATTGTAAATTTTAGGCTGCAATATCTCACCATCATTTCGAGTGAAGAAATTTGTGTCACAAATAGTTGCATCTTTCTTTTTGGAACAACATGTTGAACCATGGATGAGGTTGGCATTGGGAAAGATCTTGGTAGAAGCATTTAAACTAAATCTTGGAACTAGGCTTGCTGAAAATCTATCTATCATAAGTTCATCAAAAACTTTACTTTTAAAATGGAATGCTTGCAACATTTGGGACTGAGACTAGTTCTCTTGATTTGGATTGAAATCAAACAAGAAAGCCTCATACTCAACTTCCTCATTAGACACACAAACTTTAAATTCTGGTTCATCAGTTATCACATTATGAATAGCATGAGATTCAATAAAGGAAGCAATGCAATCTTTATATTTGGAAACCAAAGGTATCAAGCTTTAGATATCATCTACCTCAATCATACATATGTTGTCTCTTCTATGCATCTCAATAGTCTTTTTTACATCACTTACGAAGTCATCCTCAATTTTCTTAAGAAGCCATGAATCATTCATTGAAAGAGCTCCTAACTAGCTATCATGGTTGGGACTAGTTTTAGCTTCCTTGTTTTGTTGATGCATGTTCATATTGCCAAAAATTCCATTATGACTTTCTTCTTCATTACTATCGCACAAATCACAAGAGATGAATAGATAATTATCCCAACTTTCAAAATCCTTGATATGTTCAGTAGGAGAGTATAATGCATTTTTACTGCTCCAAATAACTTCACCATTGATATTCATAAATTGATCCTCTAATGTTGGTATACCCACCATATTCTTGCTTTGGCATCCAAAGAAAAAATTAGGATTCATAGTTTCTTCCTGTAGGTTACAAACTAAACTATCCTTATGACATATAGTTGAAAGCAAGCATTTTTCAAAATTACTTTCAATGATCATAGGATCAAACTTAATATCAAGAACTTCGTCTCTTGAAATGGGATAAAAATATTCATTAGGAAAAGATATAAGCTGAAAGTTCACTTCATAATGCCTTTCTTCAAAACGATTTTCAGCATGGAAAGAAAATTGGTCAAGAATTATCTATCAATTGTGACATTCCTCAAAATGAAAAGATTCCTCCATGGGCTGGTCATGAATCTCTATGCCTTGGGAATCTTATTTATTTATACTTTAAGCCTAGGACAAGTTATCAACTTTAAACTAAACATTTTTATGAAATTCTTCACCATCAAAATGCTCCAAAGTGAAAGAATTATCGCCATTTCTAGAATTTTCCATATCAAAAGATGCTAAAATTTAAGGAAAAATTTTATCTTCTTTATCCAAATCTTCTTGGGGGTGAGTTTGATCATCAAAGGCTGAGTAGATGTGAGAGATGGTTATGACTAGAGGTTTCTCAACATTAACCATCAATTATTCTTTTAGCTTTATCACCCTTTTTTCACATTCTTGCAAGTCTTTTAATTTATGAAATCTCACACAAAGACTTTTCCACAATAACTAAGACATGGAGTCCTCAAGAAAAACTTTCTTTGTAGCTTTCCATGAATTCATGCAACACTTTAACATCCATGTGATAATGTTCCATGAGAGAAGGATTTGGTCTTGACATACTCATGGCTTTTATATTTGGCATAGTCTTTACAAAAAGTCACCAATCTCCTACACATGGACATAATCATAAAACTAAGGAAACAAATATTTAGATATTGGTCTTCATTTTCATCCCTAATAGAGTTGCCAAAAATTTGTTGGTAAACAAATTTGTCTTCACACAATAAACCATCAAAATAACTCTTATTTTCCCAAAAATGAAGACACAAAAAGATACTTTTCCATTGAACTATGTAGGTGCCCTCTAAATTTTATAGGGTACAACCCCTCAGTTGGATTTACAATGAATGAGATTTAGGATATTCTTTTGACCTGAAAGTGAAGGCTGCCCATGCTATTCTTGGATAGGGGGAAAATTATTACAACTGAAATAGAAAGGCTCATCATACAACAATGGAAGCATACAATCTTCACACCCATATGTGCACTCAAAAATAAAAAGAAAGATTAAAAAAGTAGGAATAGCCCCTACAATAAATGAATATAGTAGTAGAATTTGTTTTAATTATTTAGGTTTGATTCACTCCTAAACCAAGAATGAGAACAATTTGAAGCACACAATCTTCAAAATAATAGAATCCTTATTCAACTAAAAGAAAAATACTATGCTTGAATGTACTACTGACAATCAAATTATTTCATAAAACTAAAGAAGGAAACTAAAATGAACAATTCTAAAAACAATAAAAAACTGCACCCTTTACACAATCTAAAATTTCCAAAATATGTAGCACACAGTCTACAAAAATAGTAGAATATTTAGGAATCTCCACACCCAAAAAGGAGAAACACACCATCTCCCCTTTTCAGAAAAAGAAGAACCTTTTTCTTGGCTTTCATTTACATATTTATCTTCTCCTTCCAAATGAATCTTTTTCAATTTGAGTAACTAATTCCTTGTTGTCTTTAAAGATTATCATTTTACCATATAGGGCTTAATGTTTTCATCAACATAAAAGTTACCTTTTGGTGACAAACTAATATTCTTTGGACAG
This sequence comes from Cupressus sempervirens, assembly GCA_028749045.1. Lineage (NCBI taxonomy): Eukaryota > Viridiplantae > Streptophyta > Pinopsida > Cupressales > Cupressaceae > Cupressus > Cupressus sempervirens. The sequence goes on along the minus strand of CM053793.1, from coordinate 270,176,163 downwards.
GTGGTGCAACTGATAATAGGTGTATCTTTGAGAAAGAACTATTGCTTACAAATATTATCCATAATATATTTACCTTCTTAATATTTATGTGAGAACTATGAAAATCCACTTAGCCATATGGAAATTGACTATTTCTTTCATGTCATTATATCTACTTATAGATCATTTGATAATTATCTATGCTTGTTTATGGAGTGTCTTATGATAGATTGGAAGCATACTTTCATCAACGACATCAAAATTTTTGTATATGGTGATGAGGTTTTCAGTAGGTCAATAGTTGAAGATACAACTTTCTTTACCATGGAATAGTAGATCATTAAGTCTGATTTCTCTTACTTTGAGTCTCAAATGAAAAATCTATAGTCGCTAGGAAACACACTAGAAAGTGTTAATCTTAGATTGGTTTTGACAAGTGAGTGCTAGCACACTTAAGTTATTTACTTAGTTCATGCCAAATAAGTAGTGCATGTTGAGCACAACATGTATATTATAGAGCATGTCAAGTCACAATGAATATTGAGTCACTCATGTGAAAAGTCACTCAAGTGTTGATTAGAAAGTGTATACCAGGTGACACCGGAGCTAAGTAAGCAATGCATGATGAGTAACACGGGTACTGAGTCACAACATAGTGTGAGGCCTCACCTTGACCCATCCTAGCATTGATGATACATTATTATTTTGATACTTATGACTCGATATGTCAGAACATTATTTGATGCACTGAACATTATTATGCTATTGTGATGTGTGATGCTTTACTTTTAGATATTTGTTTTCGCCATTTAATGTTTTATAAGCATGTATGATGATGTAGTGAATGAATGCAAAACTAACACTTTGAATTTTCCAATTTAATGAATAGAATAAGATAAACAATTGAATTGTAGAAAAAATGATGTTTTAAATTACATGAATTTCTTAAGGTGTATTATATATATATATATATATATATATATATATATGTACATGTGTTTCTTGAACTACTGATATATGCAATGAGTGTGTAGGAAAATTTAGCCAGGAAACCTAAAGGAAAGACAGAATTGAACCCCTTGTTTAAATGTGCTATCCTTGCATTGTCTTTCTTTAAAGGTTATTATTTGGTCTTATTATTCCCCTAGCTTTTATTTGTTCCTATTAAGTCTTTAAGGCTTAAAGTCATTAAATTTAAGTGCCCTAGGTGTAAGGGTATGGGTGGGGAGTACTTTCCACCCCCTTAGCCTCTTAGTTTGACTTTTAGGGTCACTCAAAATCCCTATTTTTGATGGATTGCAAAAATCGATTGTCATCTACATGAGCTGGTGACCCAAACTCCATCTTGAGTTACTTGAAGTCTAGTTGAGTTAAGGGATGATACTTAGAGGATTTTGGAGTAGTTTTTGGGTTGTTACCCAACCTCTAAATTTGGAGAAAGTTGGAAGATTGAAGGAAGAAAGGGAAAAGCTCTTCTCAACTTACCATTTTACCATAACTCTTTGTGAAGGTAGGGTTTCCTCACTCTTTTGGTTTTGTTCTTCATGTTGTTCATGCTTGAATCTTGCATAAAGTATTGTTTTGTTCTTGTTTTTTCTTGTTTGTGTGGGGATGGATTTAGAGGGATTTTTATTTATTTTTGATGCATTCTTATGCTTTTCCTAATGATTTGTTTTTGAGGGGATTTCATGGGGATTGTTTTGGCATTACTCACCCTTGGATAGGGAAGAAGTAGCCATGTACGGGGGTAGGGCCTTAGTTGGACCTCAATGGTGAAGAGTCTCCTTTCATGGTTAAAGGAGGGAAAGAGGGTAGGGTGTATGGGCCCCTACTTGTCATCACATGCCTTATTGATATTGTGAATTCTTGAATATGAAAAGGAATGAAAATCTTTGTGGTATTAGCCTTGAAAGGGCCTTGTAGAAGAACATAAGTTCTTGAAGTTTTAGCCCCAAAAGGGCTATGTTATGGCATGGTGATTGACGTCTCCCATTGGGAAAATCCACCTCCCCCCTAGTCAGGTTCTATGCTTGGACCTATTGTGTAAAACCGGGTTGGGGTGTATGCTTAAAATTGCTCTTGATGTTGTGATGTTCACCGCGGGTCAGCTCTTGTCTTCTCCTTGTATTTCCTTGAAGTTTTGAAGGTATTGGAAGAGAGTACTTGTGAAGAATTTTGAAGAGATTTAATTTGAATTGTAATAATATGTAAAATGTATTTGAATTTTGATGTATTGGCAAAGACATCAGGTTTTCTTACTAGTTCTTCCCTGATGGAGCCTTGAACTAGGATGAATAATACAGAAAGAAAAAGATTATGAATTCCTCCTTGTATTGCTTTCATGTGATTTCGAATTTTGCATATGTTGTGAGAAAATAGATTGATAGATAATGACTTTGAATTATGAATTTTCAAGTTTTCATTTATGTTAATGAAAAACAATTTGATATGTTGAAGTTTCCAATTCGATGTTTAAGTATTAAGAAGAGATAAAAATTCTACATTGTGATCACAAGGTTAACTCTTTCATTGTTAAGTTTCATTATGAACAAAATCAATTTGATCAAGAGATTATGTATTTCCTTGAATTCAAAACAAAAGGAACATACACCTCGATGTATGATGAATAGATAAAACATAAATTATAAGATGAAAGACAAAAATATAACCATATGCACAACCTTGGATTATGATACTTGTTAAAGAAATCTATGTTGTCATTAGGCTATAATGCACTCTTAAGATAAAAATAAATATATAGCAAGGAAAATTATGCCAACACTTAGTAAAAATTGGCTTTTAAAAAAAAATGCATTCCCAGGAGTAAAAATCTCTCTAGAAAATGTATGGGGAAAATTTTAATTTCCCCACTAGGGTCACAGAGAATATTCTCTGTATTATTCCTTTGGTTTGCAATAAAAATTAATATTAAATCTTTTAAAAAGGGGATATAAATTAAATTCATTTGAAATTTAAAATATTTAAATGGAAATCTTGTTGACATATCTCAACTACAAAACTTTTGCATTTACTCCTAAGGGCTAAGGGGGCTTAGGCCATCATGTCCAATTATTTTAATAATAATAATAATATAACCCCAAACTTAACGTCTAAATTAAATTTACCCCCAAGTACAAGTGTCAAATCACATTGGAAGGGTTTAATGTTTGAATATATATATAAAAGCAAATATACTATACTACCCATACTCCCCAACCCCATGCATTGACTTGTATTGAGGAGGGCAATAAAGTTTGTCTTAAAAAAAAAACAATGTGCAAATTATTAACTCCCCTCGTCCATTCGCAGGTCTTGCATGACCAGTACCCCACGCAAGGACAAGGGATGGACTTGCCATGCGCAAGCCTTGGGCAGTGCATGGGAAGGCCCACTAGGCATAAGGGGGGGTGAGTAGGGGTAGGTATAGGGTAGGATAGGGGGGTGGGGTAATGATAGGTAGTAATATTAAATTGGTTTATTTCTTATTTTTGTTTTTGTGTTTTGGGTAAGCATAGTTGTATGTTAATGTATATTTAATTGTATAGTTTAATTTGTTTTATATATATATATATATAGTGTAGTTTGGTTAATAATATATTTAATTGTGTAATGTGAAGTGTTAGTATAATTAGTATGCATAGATTAGTAGAAATGTTAGGTTTTCTTGTTTGAATGTTAGTATAAGTTGTGAATTTTAATTTGTGTGTAGTATTAGGATAGTTTTGTTTGTTTGTTAAATTTAGACTATTATATTTGAAATTAAGAATTACATTAAAATCTTTAATTAGTATAGTGGTTGATTAATTATATTAGAAAGAAAAATAATTCTTTTTACATTAGTAAGGATGTTATCATTGAAGGGTGCCTCAGATGTTAGAACATTAAATTAGTTATAATCTAAAAAGTTTTAATTGAAATTAGAATATTTTAATTAGAACAATTTTAATGTTTTATTAATTAGTTTTACACTATTGCAAGCTTTGTAGATTGTGTTTAAAATGGAATTAAATTCATAATAGTTCCAAATGAAGTTTAGATTAAATTATACATTTATTGAATTTATCCTAGACATCAATTTCAATTGTAAATGGTAAGTTAATAAGTCAAATTAGATTTTTTATTCAAGTTTTAAACGTAGTTAGCATGTGTTAAATAGTTAAATTTAATCAATCTTCTTAACGTTAAATGTATTAATTGGTATTATCATTCAAGTTATCAAGTTAATGAAAGGGGCTAGCCAATTAGATCATCTTTAGGGTTAGTGGTATATTACTCATAATTAAAATATATCATTTAAACAAATCAATAAATTATGACTTTATTAAATAGATTAGTCATTCAATTTTATTAATGGATTTATTAAGAGTCTTTCACTTCCCTCTAATAATCCCTTTGATGAAATGATCAAATTGAGTTGTAACCCTGTTAAATATCAATGGTGATCTTGCATGCTACTTCATTGTACCTTTGGCTATCTGATTCTTAACCCCTCTGCCAATTAACTCCATTGTAGTTAGACATCTAAACTTTTGTGGACCATATTATATTAATTAATCATTAATTCTTAGATTGTTCAAAAAAAAAAAAATTGGGTGCATTTTTTCCCTTATATTTTTGGGCATGACACATAGAGAATAGTATATGCTGAGCATCAGAGACTTCAGATGCCAAGTGACACAGTTTTGACATATTTGATTGTAAAGTCACAAATAACTATGTGAACCATTTTTGAGCCAACTTAAGATTATTTTTTAATATTTTGGAGATAAGGATGAATCTCAAGTTGGATTTCCAATGCAATTACATGCAACCAATCAGAAAATGGGAAGGATTAAGTAGCAAAATGGATGAATCTTAGCTGTAGATTGATACCTAACCCTAAGTTTCCTATGTCTTCTTAAGGAGGAAAAACCCTAAACTCCCTAGTGAGTGAGTAAGGTATTGAAGGAGCTAAGAGAGAAGTTTGCATATGCAAACAATGCATTCATAGTGGCTAAGGAGTTATGAAGTGAGATTACATTGCAAAATCAGTTAGAGTAGAATAGAGGAAAGGAATAGGATACAACAAAGAGACATTCTATCAAGGAGGATCAAGAAGACATTAGTTTAGAGGTGACCTGTTACCAAGAAATCAAGTGCTACTTGTACAATCAAAGACGAGACATTATAATAGGTGATTTTAGTCAAAATATATTAACAAAGTAGTTCTATCAAGTTATATGAAATCCTCTAACAAGGTACTTACATAATTGTGAGTTAAAATCCTTTAGCAAGGCACACTTTTAATAGGGTGTTGAAATCCTCTAACAAGGTGAGAACTAATAGACTTTGTAAGAATTTAACAAGTAGACCTTTTATAGGATAGATCATGGTTAATGGTCAAAACATTGTAAATTTCATTGGATACACTTTGCTACTATAGTAGTGAAGATTTGTGGGTGTCATCCCCACCACAGGTTTACCTTATCATTGGAAGGTTTCTAGGTAATCATATCTAGTGTCATATGTGTGTACTTTCTTATATTTTATATATTTTAGATGTACATTCTTTACATGCTATTTTTGTTTATTCATTGAATGCATGAGATGAAGGTGTGGTGAAAGTTTTATGGGTCCAAGCCTAGAAGTTTAACTTCCCTATTGTAATTCCAACAATTGGTATTAGAGCCTTGTTCTCTGAAAGAAAAGCTTTGCAACTTTGAGGAAAGATCTTGAAATGGAAGTCTACAAATTGGGAAAGATTATTTAGAATGAGGGAATTGAAATACAACTCATTCTACATCAACTAGATGAAGCAAGAGAAGAACTAATGAAATCTTTGAAGAGAAGAAAAGAAATTTCTATAGTGAAGAATGACACACAATACAAAGAGATAGACACTACTAAGCTATTTTCTAATGGTGACTCCAATGAATTTGATGTAGTAGTTATAGATCTAATGGAAAAGAATAGAGCCCAAGCTTAGGATATCAGAAATCTCCAGTTAGAGAAAGAATCATAAGCCATACTACTATGTGAGGTGATTGAACAAAAGAAGAAATCCATAGAAGACAAAGACATGATTGAAGATGATAAAAGGATTTTGGTTGATAGACTAGAAGAGAAGTCAACAAAGCTAACCAAGGTTTCCAACATGCAATTTGATACTTTAAGTCAAATGATGAATGCAAGCTATGAACTGAATGTCAAGGACATTGAGATAAAAGTTTCTAAAAGTTTCAACAAGCCAAATGAAGCCATCAAATACTTTGAGCAATTATTGAGATCAACTAGATCCAATAATGATACATCTAGATTGGGATATACAAGCTCTAAAGAAGGAGATTCATCCAAAAGTGCTAAAGAAATGAACAACAAAGTTAAGAACTCAAAACCTACTAGTCATAATTGTTGTAAGAAAGGTCATACTGCTAATCTATGTAGGAGCAAGACTAAAAATTAGAATATCAAGCCTAAGTACATGGTTCACTACCATAAGTACAAAAGGGAAGGTCATTAAGCACATGAATGCAAAACCAAGACCATGAATACACAAAGATTTGAAGGATATTGCTACAACTATTAGAAGTATGGACATAGAGCTTTTGAATGTAGATCCAAACCCATGTGGTCATCAAATAGGAAAAAAAAGGTAAGGTACAATGGAAACTCTTATAATTAGGATTATAATACAAGATATAGCTGCCATTATTGTCAAGATTATGGACATGCTCTTGAGAATTGTATTAGGATACACTTTAGAGGTATTGACCAAAGGTGGTTGAGTCAAACCACATGTTTCAGTTGTTTGAAGACTGGTCACATCAGTAGATATTGTCCAACAAGGTCAAAGGCACAAAGTTGTGAATTTGATAAAGGTAAAGGCAAGGTAGATGTTGAACAAATAAAAAATGAAATGAATAAGACATGGAATAAAAAGGGTGGTTGTAGTACATCAAATGGAGAAGGGATCACTTCACCCTATGGGTCAGGTAATCACACCTCATCAAACTAGGCAATCAAGAGATATCTAGGACTGATATTTAAAAAGGTTATATCATACGTCAGTTCCAAAAGGTTTTAGTATTGAAAAGATTACATTAGCATTAAGAAAGATGCAATATGTTAGAAATCCAAGATAAATATTTAAGTTTTTCATATCTCTACCGAGTATGAAAAGTTTCCTATATATATAGGGTGGAATGCTAGAAGATGCCAAGCTAATAGACTAGCTAGTTGATTTCAAGCTCATATTGGTTGTTGAGTGATGAAAATGTAAATGTATACCAAGTGAGCCTAAAATTCATTTATGTCAAGCTTACAATAGTGTAAGCTTTCAACATTAATGATAGAGCTTCAAAGGGTATTTATCAATTCTTTACTCATTCTCATCATTTCAAATTTGAGAAAGATTGATTGGAGTAGAAAGCAGTCTAGAAAACCATTCAAAGTAATTGTAGAAGGCTTAAGCAATGATTCTACATAAGTTTGTCAGATTTCATGAGGTATTTATCAAGAGTTGAGCTACACAGTTTAGATTCTCATAAAACCTATCTTCATAGAATGGCATCAAGTTTCAAGAATGTAGAAGAAATGAAGTTTTGAATGTTCAATTTGTGAGTAATGAAGTTAAGAAATACATTTTTAGAGCTATTCTAGATATTGCAAACAAGCGAGACCCTTCTAGTGCATTGTTGATAATTCCATCAAATGTGTTAATGGTATAAGATGTAAGGAAATTCTATAACTCTAAAATTGATAGCATTGGGGATATGAAAATTAGAGAAGCATGCAACAAACTTTGTGATAATGGTGTATTGAAAGAAGAATTCAAAATAATAGGGATTAAGGGATTGACATGAGCCCTAGATTTTCCAAATATGTTTAAAACCAAGGGGATAAGGATAGTGCTTAGCTAAATACAGGATAGTTCATTGTGTCTCGACAATGGACCTATCAAAATTTCTAAGATGATAATTCATAGGGTTACTAGTTACCCAACCCTAGATTAGTCTAAGACATTGAGAAGTGACTCAAAGGAGGTGATTGAGAAAATTATTGGAGCTATCTGGCACAAAAGATGCATGAAAATTGATACAATTACTTATTCATTGATTGAGTTTGTTGTCAGGGTTATTTCACACAAATTTTACCATCTAGCAGATTAAATAGTGTGCCCTACATAGCTATGGATGTTGGATACAAAATTATAAAGAAAGATCATACATATGATCTAGTAAAACTCCAATTACAATAGCTAGTTGAGAACCTTGGAGCCATTAGAATGAAAAAGAGTACACAGTGCAAATTTGGTTCTATATTGATATGCATATTATTTTATGTGCAAAACACCTTTCCAACATTTGGAATAGTATCTTAGAAAACCAATAGGTTAGTGGCAGTTCTAATTGGTGAATGCATTGAGCAGTTAGGAGAGAACTTTGAATTTGTGATGACTAGCTACTTTGAAGATTTCAAACAGTTAATGAAGAAGAGGTTGAGAATACCAGTGTCACTAGTAGAGAAACACTATGATGACGTATGTTTCCTAGTGGATGCCAACTACACTTTTGTACAAGCTACTACACTAAGGGTGAGATGGTTGAGACCCTTAGGTTATGAAACCAATGTGGATGAAGCCTTTGCGACTATTATTGCATTACTTCCTAAAGAGGTAGATAAAAGTGAAAGGGTATATGGAAATTATGAAATTTCTAAATCCAAAATCACAATGGAATTTCAAGATGGTCTTTGTCATGAAGAAAAAGTAGAAGACAATGAAGAAATTGAAAGCTAAGTTTGGAGAGGGTTCCAAGTCAGAGGAAGAAGAGGAAGAAGAGGATGAAGATGAAAAAGACATTCAAGCACAAGCACCTCTTGCATTAACTTGGGGTACGGGTGACGATCAACTAGTAGAGGAGGAAATTGAAGTAGCTAAAGGTGCCAAGGAAGAAGAAGCTGAGGAAGAACCTACATCCACTAATATAAAGAAGAGGAAGGCCAAGGAACAACCAGTGGCAAGGGCTAAGAAAACTATAAAACAAATCCAAGAAAAGCCTACTACACCTACTACAAGAGACAGTAAATGTGCAACTAGACAAAAGGATAAAGAAAAGACCAAACAAGAAGAGAAAGGAGGTGAATTACAAAAATGCCAAGAAGAAAGTATGTAGCACAAACCGAGTCTAATGAATAGAAAGGTGAGTAAGATGACAGTAGCCAATTGAAGTTAGTGACTCAAAATCTTCTTTCAAACTTAGAAAATTTATGTGAAAATATTAAGAATCATGCATATTTATAAAGATTTATACATGTGGATTTTGACAATCTTGGTAAGCTAGAGAAGAACCAAGTGGAGGAGGCCATATATTCCATGATGGAAAAATTCAAGACTACTCCATTGGAGATTTCCAACTCTATGCCCAAAACTTTATATGACTGAGTTGAGAAGAAATGGCACTATTGTCTAAACCTAGAGAGACAAATTAGGGAGACCTCACTAGCACAAGTGAAGCCTAAACTAACTAAGGCACAAATTGGTAAGGCTATGAAGAAATATGTAGTTAGATTCACACCTAAATACAAAGCCTTCAGCATATTACAAAACAACATTTAGTATGTAGTGAAAAGGTTCACACAGATGTAGAAACTTACATATGGGTTGACTACAATGAAGGAAGGAGAATCAAAACCCATTAAAGTAAAGGATGATGAAAAACATAACACTATTGAGGAAGGAAAAAAAATGAAAATATATGACAAGGCAATAGCTGAGCCAGAGCAGCATGAAGAATAGATTGTCAAAGACGCGCAATTGCCAAGTGTTAGTCCTTAACATGTCACAAGTGAGACTACTAAAATAGTAATTGTTAAGGATTTTTTTGACCTATCAGCTCAAAAAATCTATCCCCTTATAGAGGATGATTTGAAGAAGATATTAGATCAATCCACATTGTAGATCAAACTTTTTAAAAATCTTTTTTTGGTTAGTATAGATGAATTGCAAAACTCAATGACTGATACTGATGGGGAAAAGGTGAATGCACAAGAACCACCTTCTATCATTCCTTGAGTCACTAGCATATAATATTTGGTCAAATAACCTAAAGCTACATCAAATAAGGTTGATACAATTGAGAAGAGTATAGTGGAAATAGAAGCCACTATAGAAGAACAGAGTGGAATAGGTTAGATAGTCTTATCTGCATGCATAACACAAGATAAAGGTGCAAGTCAAGTCATTGTGGTAGAATAGGAAAGGCCTAAATAGAGTGAGATGACACTTTAATTGAAGAATTAAATAACCATCCAAGCCCTAGTAATCTTACTAGTATTTGGCACTCCATCAATTCATACTCTTTAGAAGCCAAGCACAGATGTAACCCCTTTGTAGATCTCAGTGCCTAGAACAAGTTCATCAAAGGTAGAAGAAGTGATCTAATATGGAGATGTGAGCCTTGATGAAGGAATAATTTTTCCCAAGTATGACTATGATACAATGACCATAGAACAAATGGGAATATTGAAACAAGCTCTAGCAAGGAAGAAGCATCAAGAAATGCTTAGAAGGGAGCATAGATAGAAGTAAGCACTATAGGACATCAAAGACATCCTTGTAGATGCATACAGTCTGCTAGCTCCAAATGAGACCAAGCTACTAACAGAACAATTGAAAAATATAGTAGAGAAGGTGAGTGATACTACCTATAACCCCTTATATGGAAATTTTTCACAAGGAGATAGGCTATGCTAAAGCCTTCATGAAGAAAGACCCAAGTCTTTCAACCTTAGATGGTCTAGTTCACCTTATTGTTGAGTTGGCTATCCAAATAAAGTCTTTGGATGTGGCACGTGATAACTAGGATGCAACTCTAAAAATAATATTAGATGTTCATAAATCCTTTTTGGACAAACACACACTAAGTGTATAGCCCATTGACATAAGTGTCAAAAAGGGGGAGACATATTTTTCAGGGAGAGATAGAGAAAAGGGGGAGACATTACTTTTGGGAGTAATAAAGAATAATAATTTTAGGGAGATATTACTTTTGGAAGTAATAAAGAATAAGAATTTTGGGGAGATATAAGGAGAGTAAGAAAGTAAGGAGAAGCATCAACATATAAGAAGTATTAGGTGAAAGAGTTTTAGCAAAATAGAGCATGAAGTCAAAGAGTAATAGAGGAGACACATTTACTCAGTAGAAGTATAGAATTTTGGATACAAAATAGACATAACAACTCAAGGGGAGATATCAAATTATGAGGTATCTAAGTTACAAAATTTTGAAATTTTGAAGTGTTTATATAAGTTGAGTTAGAGATATGTTATGCTTGTAAGGTTAAGGAGATTAATGTATACTCAAGTGTTATTGCCCCCTCATTAACCAAGCTACTTGTTCAACATTGCAACCAAGAATCTCTAAGCTCCTAGTCCATGTCGAGTCCCTTCAATGACTGAGCACCTCCAGGATCGCTGAGCACCTCTTATTTGATCGAGTAACATCCCAAGTACTCTCCAAAGAACCTATCAATCATACTTCTATGAACTCAAAAGTAGTCACCAAGAAAACTCATGATCCTCCTAGATTACATCTCACAAAAGATAACACTCCTGCTATACAAGACCTTTTGAGTGAGTGGGTTTCACAATTTATATCCCTTCACAACAATGTTATTCCTAATGAAGATGCACTTCACCACTTTGTTATCTAACTTGGACCTACTCACTTCAGATACATGAGCATTCATTTCATATCTAAAGATGTGTAAATGTCTTACCAAACCATTCTTTTATAGGTGTCTTATTGACCAACATTGTCATAGGAGAATGCTTCCATAAATAACACAATGTTGCCATCTCTTCGGCCCAAAACTTCTATCCCAAACAAGCTCTTCATGACATGCTCCTTGTTCTCTCCATCAATGACTGATTCATTCTTTCTACCATTCTATTCTATAATAGAATATAAGGTATAGGCTTATGCCTCTCAATAGCATGATCTACATAAAACTACCAAAATATGCATTACAAAACTCTCCACCAGTATGCATCCTCAAACATATAATCTTTCTCACAAATATAATTTCAAACAAGAGGTTTAAATTCCTTCAACTAACCAAATACTTCTAATTTTCTTTTCAAAAAATAATTAAAGTTTCCACTTGAATAGTCATCAATAAATGACACGTAATATCTTAAGTTAAATAGAGAATGAACATATACATGACCAAACACATTAGAATGAATATAATCTAACAAACTAGAAGATTTTTTTAAACCAAAATGAAACTAAACATGGGTTTTCTTTCCATAGATACAATGTTCAAAAACATAAATTTCAATGTTACAATTAACAAATTGCTCAACCAAGTTTTTATTCTTCAAGGTTTTTAAACCTTTCTTGCTAATATGACCAATCCTATAATGCTAGAGCATTTTTTTATTTATAGGAAGTTTAACTTCCATTGCATCTATACCATGTGCTGCCAAATTAATTTTATCATACTTGATAGAGAGATTGTTACAATATATAGTCTTGACATCTAACTTATATAATGTTTCAATGTGTTCACCATAGCTAAAAAATAGAACTCCCAATCATCTTGAAATTACCATGGACATATGTTACCTAGACTAAGACATCATTCAATTTACTAATAGAAATTAGGTTTTGTGTCACACTAGATATGTGAAGTACACCATTAATTCCCTTTACTCTATCGTCAGGGAACTCAATTCTAACTCTTCCTTTTCCAACGATTTCCAATATAGATTTTCTCATAGTGCCAAGAACACCTTTCCTCCATCATATAGTTCATACTTTGAGAACCATTATTTATTATAAGTCACGTGGAAAGATGCTGCCAAATCTAGCAACCACATGTCATCAAACATAGGTACTGCCAAGGCTGCTACAAAGGCATTAGTGTTACTTTAAGAACATTTTGTGCTCCAACACTTCACCTTGGACTTCTTTCTAGGAGTGGTGGATCTCTCTTAAGATTTTGAATTTGTGTCCTTATTCTTACTTTTGTCCTTAGACCTTCCTTATACAATGAGATATTCTTTGGCTTCTTTAGAGGATTTCCTTTGCATCTCCTTTGACAAAAGTGAAAAAACTACTTCATCCATCTTTAATTTGGAGTTGTACTTATGATTGTTATTGCCAAGTGATCCTACAAGTATGGAAATGGGTACAAAAAAACATGCAATGTTATTATTCATCAATGGACACACTAACTAATGTCAATTTCACAATCACCATATTAAATGAGTTTAGGTGATCTACCATAGTCATTCACCTTTCCATCTTCAAAGAGCATAATTTCTTCCTCAAGAAAAGCTTGTTTAAAACTAGTTTTCCCTAATAAATTTCTCCCGATTTCTTCCACAAAGAATGTGTAGTTTTGTCTAAAAAAAAGTCTACAAGACTTAGTCTTATCAATCCTCTAGCTTTCTAGTGTATTAGTTTCCAATCTTCTTGTTTCATGCCTAGAGGCTTGATGCCAAACATGAAGCTCCATATATCTTGATACTCTAGCATATCTACCACTTTAAGCTTGCATAAATCAAATTTTGTGCCATTGAATTTTTTAGTGTCCAGTCTTCTTGATATACCTACACTCTCAAATTCATAGACAAAAAAATTACAACTCCCACTAAAATCAAAATGGCCCAAAAAACCAAACCCTATCCAACAAGGATGACAGAACTAGCCATGCTTTAATATCACTTCTTTGGAAAGAAAAATGTTGTGGAAATACTTTCCAAATGCCAAATTTGATAGAGAAATTAGAAAAAAAATAATTGCAGAGATATGCAAGTAGATGAAAAATGGAAAAAATATCAAAACAAAACACGTAGGAGAAAAAAACCATATTTAACATGGGAGACCCTTCTTGAAAAAAATCCACCAGCACAAAAAATACCTCAAGTATGTTTTTATTATATTAAATTAATTCCTTACAAACTCTATGATTTTTGCATAGTGTCATATTTCCCTCAAAATCAACCTAGTTTTTCATTTCGCATGTTCTAATGAATTCTTGCAACCATTAAAATATACTACAATTCATTTAAGAATTTGGAACAGAAATAGTTATGTTACAGAACTACCAACCATCCATTAGTGATGATGGACACTATTGGTATCTCTAACTATTTTTTCCTATTACTATTTAGCACTTAGTCATTTACAAGGACGATTCAAATGGTCATCATTGTGACTGACCTAATCTATATAGGTTGAGTCATTACATAAGTAAGTATGTATTGAGCTTTGCAAGAGCCAAGTAAGTGTATGGTAACTTGGTATTTTCTATACAAGCCAAGATCAACACCTACCAAGTAGTTCAAGGCATACAAGTGTTGAGTGGCATAGTACATGCCCAAAAATATATAGTTTGCACAACAATGATGTCGAGTATCAAAAAATAGTAAAGGTTGAGAAATGCAGAGAATAGATAAAACTCAAGAATGGTATAGATTTTGAGATAAATCATTTTTGAGCCAACATGGAAAGAACATTTAGTATATTTAGAGGTTTTCACATAGGTTTTTATGTGTTTATGGCATGAATCACAAATCCCTATGTTTTGTGATCAATGATTCAAATGAAGAGGCAAAATATGGAAGTATCTAGAAAATTCTTTACAAAAATATTTAAATAGAGAAGATCTCCACTAGATTGTATAGTGATTGGGTGAGAGGAAAAGAGTGTGTATGAAAACAAGGAGTAGTATGCTAATAGTGATGCGAAAGATTAGTGTCAACTCAAAAGTCACTGAAAGTGTTATGGTATCTCCTAACAAAGAAAGTGACCTAATCAAAGAAGTGAAGGGGAAGGAAAGTTTTGTTAGATCAGAAGAGAGGATCAGTCTATAAGGAGAAGACTCAAAATCAACTTACAAAGCATACCAAGAATCAAGTATGGAATCAATTCTAACCAACTTGAATTAGGATAAATATCTTAATGAAGTGATCTTAACAGAGCTTTGTAAATCTCCTAACATAGTCCTTAGTTTACTGTAAGCGTTAAATCCTCTAACAAGTTGAGACCTAGCAGTATCAAACACTTTTAACAGGGAAGACCTCTCATAGGGTATCTCATATATTATGATCAAACATTGTAACCCTAATAGGTTAACTTTATTGCTACAACAGTGAAGATTTATGGGTGTCATCCACACCCTAGTTTTACCTTCACCTTGGAGGGTTATTGGGTAACAAGTACTGTGTTATGTGTTTATTTTCATGCATTTGATAAAACATGTTTATATGCTACATCAAGTTTATTATTACAATTTTTACATGCACATGTTAATTGGTTAATCTATGAATGAATTGGTGAAAAGTAAAAGTGCTTAAGATTCTAATTCAACCACCCTCTCAGTATCTTGTTACCATGTTTAAACTTCCATTAGTCAACAATTGGAATAAGCGAATTGGTTCTCTAAGAGGAGATTAATCACTTGGAGATAATATCTTGGAGATGGAATCTTTTAAAATAGACAAGGTTATTGACAATCAAGTGATTTACATCCTATTCATACGATAAAAATTTGAGAAAGCAACACAAGATTTGAAGAAACCCCTAAAAAGAAGAAAGGAATTGGATATCTAGGACAAAAAATTTTCCTATGAAGAAGTAGAAAAGAACAAACTCCTAAATGAAGAAATAAGAGGAAAAAAAAGAGAACAAGAAATCCAATTAGTAAGATTATGTGAAGTGATTGAATAAAAGAAGAAAGCTAAAGAAGATGGGACTATGGCTGAAGAAGAAAAAATGGTAATAGCTATAAGACTCAAAGAAAGGACATCAAATGTGTAGAAGCTCACAAACACTCAACTGGACTAGATTAATCAACTCATGCTTGCGAATCAGGAATTGAATCATTAGGATGTAGAAAAATCATAAAAGGACATACTAAAGAATAAAATAAAAAATGAGAAAGAATATAAGGAGAGATTCAACAAACCAAAAGAAGTAATGAAATACTTTGGAGAACTCATGAAGTCATCTAAAAGTACTAATGGATTGGGAAATTCATACACTATGAAAGGAGAATAATCAAGGAATTGAGAGCTGATGAATGAAAAGTTAAAGGAAATACCAACATGTTATAATTGTGGAAAACTTGGTCATACTAGAAATATTTGTCAAACCAAACATGGTATGAAAAATTCTAAACCTAAATTTATTGGTTTTCCCTTTTACTACAAGAAATAAGGATGCCAGATATTTAAGTATAGGTCAAGAATAAAGAATGCATCTACTACACCTAGATTTGAAGGATATTGTTATAACTATCAAAGGTATGGAAATAAAGGATATCAATAAATATCCTAAACAAAACCATACTATACAAATCAAAGGAAAAATTTGGCATCTAATAGTGCATGTTCCAAATGTCACAAGTTTGGACATATATGTAAATATTGAAGGACTCAAGTACATTCAAAAAATCAAACAAGAGACAAAGGTAAAGGAAGAGTAGACATTGAAAAAATAAATATGGAAGAGTAGACATCGATTAAATATTTCTTAATACGAATCTATGATATGAAGTATTGGTTATCTAATTTACCCATGGAGATCATGAATAAAATGATTTATAGAGTTACAAACTATCCAACCTTAGATAACAAGAAAACTAGGCGATGCCCGAGTCAAGAGAATATTGAGGAAAACACATGTTTCAAGTGGAATGGATGAGGTCCATCCATTATAAATATTTTTAATGTAGTAATTGAATTTTTTGTGAGGGTTATAGCTCATGAATTTTACCAGTCAAGAAGATTGAACAATGTGCCATGTATGGAAGTGGATCAAGCATCAAAGATAGTGATGAAAGATCATGAGTATGATCTTGCCGAGGTCAAAATGCTACAACTAGCAAACAATCTATCATATATTAGAAAAGAAAATAATTCAATGTGTAAGTTTGGATCCCTCATCCTTTGTATTTTATTTTATATCAATAAATATTTTCCTAGTATTGGTGATATTGCTTGGGAATGAAACAAACTAGTGACAAGACAGATAAGTGAATACATTACTCAATTAGGAGAATTTTCTTAGAATGTCATGGATGCTTATTTTGAGGAATATAAGTAAAGAATGAAGATGAGGATAAGGATACCTAAAGAATTGGTCACAAGATAATACAATGACATATTTTTTCTTGTAGATACATATAATACATTTTTATAGGGAACCAAGGAGATGAAGGCTTGGTTATAAAGTTTTGATTATGAAATTGATAGTAATTTAGTGAGTGCAAACATTGTTAGACTATTGAAAGAAGAAATAGACATTAAGGTGAAAAATTTTGGAGGATATGATGAAGCTTAGGCCATAATAATTGTAAATATCATGATAGATTCTAAATATCAAAAAAGGGAAATAATGATTGAAGACCTAGAAGAAAAATTGGGAACCTTATGCCAGGGAAATGAACCATTGCAAATTACACAAGGTCTGGGAGAAGATGAAAAAAATGATTTTGGTGATGAGGAAAATGAAGAAGAGGAAGGTGGAAAGGGTAAATCCCTAGTTGTTTTCACTCCACCAAGGAAGAAAGATTAATAAACTTAGAAGAAGCTGCTGGTGACACCCCTCTCTCCCCTACCACCAACTAAAACAAGAACCAAGGTAGCTTCTAGTGCAAAGAAAATTGCAAAATAAAGAGTAATAGAGACTATAGAGCCCAGTGTCAATAATCCTAAGAGAATAAGATTGGTTAGAGGACCATCCAAAGGGAAATCAAATTCTATTGAATAGGTATATGAAAATCTAAGAAGATCTTCAAGATTATCTAGCTTTAAATTTGTAAACTATGATACATTAGATAATACTGAAAAAACCAAAATTGAGTTGGCTATGGTAGATATGATTGATAATCATAAGCTAGCTCCTAGTGAAATTGAGAAGAAGATACCCAAGGACTTATATGATAGACTAGAAAGAAGATGACAACAAGCAGAAGAAGAAGAGAAAAAGATAAGGACTAATACCTTAGTCAGAGTTATGCCTGATCTTTCCCAAGTTCAACATGAAACATTTTTGTTATAGTACAGAAGAAGATTTTTTCCTAAGAATAGATTGCTTCTAATTTTACAAAATAAAATGAAAGATGCAGCACATCATAATGAATTGCTTTGGAAAAGCATTTTTGGGCTATCAACCAAGGGAGAAGAGATAGAGAAAGGAAATAAAATTGTAACCATAGAAGATGACCATAGTAGTGGAGAAAGTTTAGGTTTGTTGAGTTGGAAAGGAAACATGTCCCTAGTATATGGGCTAACACCCCTGATACTCTAGAGGTCAAGCAATAATGGCTGACAGGTATAGAAATAGGAATAGAGGTGAAAGGCACAAGTGAAGTTAGCCGAAGGATTCAAAACTCATATTGAGGGAAATAAAGAGATAAACAAAGCTAAATTGAGTGTAACCATTTTTGTCTCAAGCATTGAAGCACAAGCATGATCTAGTGGTGAAACTCCCTCATTGACTCCGAAAACAATACTAAGCAACAACACTCATTTGTTGAGAAAATAAATAATAATAAAGGACAATTCACTAGATTTTGAAGTTAGTCTAGATGAAATAATTGAAATGCCACAATTAGATATAGAAAATCTCACCATGGAACAACCAATTTCGTTAGAAGAGATTTTGGCAAAAAACAAACAACAAGAAGAGTTAAGAAGAGAACATAAACAAAAGAAGGTACTTTATGATGTGAAAAAATAATTGTTGATGCTTTTGATATTCAAAATTTTGATGAAGAAGCCCTAATTATTACCCAACTTGTAGATATTGTTGAACAAGTAGATGAGTTGGTAATATGGAAAAAAATGAGAAACTGGTGGATTGGCCTACAAGAAGATTTGAGAATAAGGTTGTGGATAAATTTTTCATAATCATTTCCAAACAAAAATTTCAATTACAACAGCATGTACAGGTTATGAAAAAACTTATATAGAAAGTACAACATTTGTACAATATTTTTTGTATGTATCAAGATTCACAAATGATACTTAGGTATAAATACACTAGATTCAAGCTGAGATGAAGATATCTGGCAACATTATTGGATAGTTAATAGGATCTATTATTTATCATTACAATAATTTAGTGAATACTCAAGGCACATTGGTCAAGCTTCAGAGAACTAACAACAATATGAGATCCAAATTGATCTCTATTCAAGCAATGTTGATACCTCATTTAGAGGTCATGTAGAGGGAGATGCAATCAGCCCAGGATCTTATCAAAGAAGATCAAAATCTTTTAGTGGCCAATATCTTAATCAACTTAGCTACAAGATTATAGTTGTAGAATCACATTTTGGAGGCAATAGTAACCACATGGGATCATGCACTATCCATGATTACCCGAGTTCAACATGCATTCATTGATAAACATAATTTTCTTCCACCTATTCAACCCCAACAACTATGACATAAGTGTTCACAAATAAGGGGGAATGAATGATTTTTTTTTATCATAGACCAGAGTATGTGGATAGGTATTCATTTTACACTGTTTATCCATTATTCATTTTGGGCATACGACATAAGACTTAGGGGGAGAGTTCATTATCAAATTGTATCTATAACAATCTAAATATGACAAAGTGTTTTTTTGACTAATGTCAAATGGGGAGATTTCTAGTATCTCTAACTATTGTTGACTATTAGTGTTCGAGACTTATTCATTTACAAGGCTAAGTCAAATGGTCATCACTATGACTTAGCTACTCGATATAGGTCAAGTCATTTACATAAGTAATTATGTACCAAGCTCTACACAAGTGATGTAAGTTTATGGTTATAGAGTATTTTCTATACGAGATGAGTTCAACTCCTATCAAGCACTTCAAATCATACAAGTGTAGAGTTGCATAGTATGTGTTGAGCACAATATAACCTAAGCAGCATCAATGTTGAGTATCAAAAAAAATCAAGGTTGAGAAATGCAAATATAGCTTAAATTTAGGAATGGTACAAATTTTGAAGTAAATCATTTTTGAGCTGACATGAAAGGACCATTTAATATATGTAGAGTTTATTACAGAGAGTTTTAAATGTTTATGACATGGATCACATATCACTATGTTTTGTGATCAACAATTAAGATGAATAGGAAAAATATGGAAGTATCTACAAAAATATTTACGAAACTCTTTAAATAGAGAAGATCTTAACCTAGATTGTATAGTAATTGGATGAGAAGAGAAGAGTGTGTATGCGAACACGGATTAATATGCTAATAGTGAAGTGAAAGATCAAGTTTAGATCAAAAGCCAACGACAATGTTTTGTTATCTCTTAACCGAGAAAGTGACCTAATTAGAGTAGTGAAGGTTAAGACAAGTTTTATCATATAAGAAGAGAGGATCAGTCTACAAAGAGAAGACTCAAAATCACCTTACAAAGTATACCAAGAGTTAGGTAATGAATCAATCCTAACCAACGTGAATCAAGGTAAATCTCTTAATAGAGTGGTCTTAATAGATCTTTCTAAATCTCCTAACAGAGTCCTAACTTTATTGTAAGTGTTAAATCCTCTAACAAAGTGAGACTCAATAGTCAAACATTTTTAACAAGGTAGACCCCTCATAGGGTAGATCATATATTATCATCAAACATTTAAACCCTAACAAGTTAATACTATTACTATAGTAGTGAAGATTTTAGGTGTCATCCCCACCCCAATTTTACCTTCACCTTGGAGGGTTTCTAGCTAACAAATATTGTAATATGTGCTTATTTTCATGCATGTGATAGATCATATTTACATGTTACAACAAGTTTATTATCACAAGCTTTAGATGCACAAGTTAAGTGTTGAATGTGTAAATGGGTTGGTAAGAAGTAAAAGTAATTAAGATTCTTATTCACCCCTCCACCATTCTTAGTATCATGTCATCTTATTTATACATCCAATCATAAATAGGAAATTGACACTAGTCACTTCGCTGACCTCTTTTCATCCTATTAGTCCCTTCAGTATACATCTGACATAGGCCGTTGGTGATGTGAGTGCTTCGGTCACCTGAATGCTTTGCTAATGCCTTTGGTGATGTGGATGATTCGATTATGTGGATGCTTTAGTCATAGCTTCAATAACATGGATGCTTCAATCAATCTGTACTCCTTTGGTGACACAGATGCTTTGCTCATTCAAATTCTTTGGTTACTAGCTAAGACCATCACTACACATTGGCTACTACTCCATGTGCAAGTTTAATAGCATTGTCGTACATGTCCTTATTGTGCCCATCACACACATTATACCCCCACACTCACCATACTCAATTATACTATTCGTACAACCAAAACAAATGCCTTTGATCCCCATCACATGATGCAATTCGCCTCTACCATATGGTGGTCTTGTTGCATAGTGAGCTAATTGCTCATATGACACTCCACACTTCAACACCAATGAGGGATATAATTGAGGTTGTAACAATGTATATATGTCAAATGTGCCATGTCATATCTTGTTCCATTATGAGGCAGCAATATATCTACTAGACAAGCTCTTGTACAACTTCCCAAGCTTACTGAAATAGTTTGGCAGAAGTTGACTTATAAAAGTGTGCCTTGGCAGTGATGTGTACTACTTACATATGATACCTCAAAGATGACGTTTGAAATTTCTAGAAATCTGGTTTTAGATTTTTTTTTTAAAATAATAATTTTACCCCTGGCTAAATTGAGTTAGGCCAATAAGAAATAAGAAATTAATGTAAAATATGTGATTTAATAAGAAACTAATGTATACTTAAGAATGTCATATTATTTTGATTGGATAAATAAATTGTATAAAAAAACTGGAAAAGTTACCTCCCTATAAGGAGTGACTCATAATTGTCTAGCAAGCTATTCTTTTTTAATTATTTTTAAAAATTCAAAGAAATTTTGCATACATATATACAATTTTTTACTCTCCTATTATTAAATTTAATACATATATAACCATAAGTTGATGGAAAAAATACATAGGGCATGATGACATTAGGCTGACAATCAACGATCTATAACTATTTAGTAGTATTTGAAATGATGTAGTGGAAAATATGGACCCATACATCTGTAAGGAAATCCTCAATTCCACATCACATTTGGAGGAAATTATTTTTTGAGTTCAATCAAATTCAAGCCTCTTAATAAATATGTGCAATCTGAACACTCGTTCATTAGGGTGTATGCAAGGTCAATTGGTAATTTCCCTTTTTACACACATTTACTTAAGAAATTATTTTTAATGTTCAATGATCACTCTTATAGAGATGTTTTACTAAGGAAAATATTTTCTATACCTTTTCCTAATTAGTATCTTAATCACTTTAATTAAATTAATTTTATCATTTGTCTCTCCCAAATCATGTAATTTTAATCAAGGACTATTATTGCAGGTATCTTCCTTTCAAATACATAATTTCAAAAGTGGAAGTGATTTATATACCTTTATTTATTATTCCCCTCTTTTCAGCACATATAGTAATGTAGTTGTATGATGATGCATAAATAATGATATCATATAATAATTAAATAATAACAATGAAATACATGTATAAAATAAGACTAATCACTTATGCTAGCACTAAAATATATTCAACCCCTATTCTAAACCTAACCCTAAGTGTACGTTAACCCTAACCGTATTCCAAATCTTAATTAAAAAGTAAATATCATTATAATATTTCTTTATGTGTACTATTGTCACAAACATAATCTAGAATTCAATCCTAACACTACACATATACCTCCTTGAATACAAAGGTAATTTTAAATTGAACCCAAAATTGAATTTAGCTTGACTCTAAGCCATAACAATAATAAACCCTAACACTAACCCCAATTCAAATCTAACTTTTTATGGAACTTATCTAATTTAAGGATATAAGTGTCTAGATTTCCAAACTCTCCTCAAATGGTCAATGAATCTTTATAATCAATAACATTATGCTCTATCTTGATGTATATATAAAAGATGAAGCTAAATTAGATCTTAAAACTAACCTCAATCTATCACTTTGTTAATAAAGGATAATATATTAATCCTATCATGAGTATAATCATTGTATTATAATATTAAAAAAATTGCAATAACAGTTCAAACAAAAATATTTCTAATATATTACTATTATTATAATTTTATTATATGTTTCAAAGACCCAATCTTGTAGCTTATCTATCTTTAAAAATAATCTATACAAATTAAACATCTACATCTTGAGGCATTTAACTTTTTAATCTACATCTTGAGGCATTTAACTTTTTAATTCAACTGCCTGAAAATTAATATGCTCAAATTTAGCATGTCCTATCGCAAAAAATTCTTAAGAGTTGACCATTATTATCAAAGAAAACCCTAAAGTGATTGTACCTTCTTTGATCAAACTTAACTAGTAGCAAAAAATGAGAGATAGAGATGATCAACTAAGATAAAAGTTTTTTACAATTGCTTAAGTGATTATAGATAAGAAAGAAAAGAAAAGAAATTGTCTAACAAGTGAAAATTCAATAAATTAATCTACATATTACATTTAGCTATTCTTTTTTAAGAAGTACAATTTTTTAACTGTCCTATCATAAAATCTAATACAAATGGCATGAGGACATTAGGCCAACGGTCAGCGCTCTCTAAATTTTTAGTAGAGTAAACTAGTCAGGCTAGTGTTGAATTGAATGGCTTCCGAGTAAACCCATCTGACAAGTGGGACAAACATCTTGGCTCTATATATACAAATATGATATATCTATCAAACAGTTTAGCATGACGGTCCATCTGTCCATGGTGCTTGCGTCATCGTGCATACATCACACAAAGGCGGCTGAAGAAAAGCACCACTAATATTTAACAATAAGAAGAGAAGTCATACAAGTATATTCAACGTCATTGTGTTGTTGTATGTTGTAGATGAATCTGTGTGAATGCAAAACTGCCCATCCAAATTACTTGGCGACAATCTCAATGATTTCAATTTGAAAGATGATGTAGAGGAAAGAGGTTGAAGATATCTATGTGACCACAGATGTGGCAAACTTCAGCCGCACAGTACAGCAACCAACAGGGTTGCAAAAGCACATAAAAAAGGAATAAGTGTTGTTCAAGCCTCAACCCAAACGCCTCTGTATTTCTAACAGTAACAATTGCTCTTGGATTTCGTGCATCCTCTCCCCTTCTTCTCTTCCTCTTTCTTCACCACAAAACATTGCTTTGCTCTCGGATGACAACGATGCTCAATTCAACTTTTTCCTATCTCCTCAACTTCTAATCAACGATAACCGTGCTAGTCTGGGGAGAAATTGAAGGGAAGTGACTAGTCTAAATCTTATCCTCGCAAGTCAATATGTGTTTTCCCCAATTGTACTTGTTTGTTCTATCAACAATATTTTCTACATGCCCTGTTGGATAAAATAAAAAATCTCATTCTGCGGATCCTGTTGCCATTGTGGGCTGATATACCAAAATAAGCAGACTGTATTTGTATTAGGTTTGTTGTCTATCGAGTTGAAGATTGAAAGGTTTCTTCTCAGCTTGTTGTCAAACCTCAATAATCTTGTTACCAAAATAGAGCATTTCTGAAGTAGAGCCTTTTGGGTTAAAGAAGGAGAAAAATATATTTAATTCTCACATGTGTCTGCCCTAAGAAACAATGAAAGAAAAACAATATGTGTACTGATTGGTTTGGATGGTGATACTTATTGTAATAATGTTATCAGGATTTAATCATGTATTTTTTGAGTCAAGCTCATTGGTTCATGTGTCATCAGTAGTGATTACCAAACAAATCCATCTCTTGTGAGAACAAATGAAAAACTTAACACTCATTGGATCTAGGTGATGCTCAAAGAAGTGAAGCACTAAGACTTCCGTCCTAGTACTACTCTAGCTTGAACATGCTTAACTTGTAATCTCATCATACACCTTGTGATTGACACTTCTATTGTTGTGATATTACCATCAAGATTTAACTATGTGATTTTGACAAACTTCTATTGTTGATATTTCTGATAAACTTCACTTTATTTTGAACTCGCTGTCCCCTCTTGACTTGGAGTCTATTGGAATTTGTGTTCTTTAATAAAGAAGAGAAAAAGGTTGTTCTCTCTCTCTCTTAACACTGTTATATCCTATGGATGTCATAGGCTCCCTTATTTTTTCCTTTAGATATTTGAGATCATTGTTGGTTTTAATATCATTATTGTTGACAATGAATCACAATCACGTGAATGTCTTGACAATTAATTCAACAATACTTATATTTTTCCATAGATTAAAAGTTGTGATGCCAACAAGATGGAAGATAATATATCTTATTCTCTACAACACCTTAAACACATTTTCACAAATAGAATTAAATCTTGTCTGCACAATAGGATTCGATCTTGCTAAGAAGTGTTTATTCTTGATATATTTTGTATTTTACATGAAGCTCTCTAGGCTATGTAAAATAGTAAGAGATGAGTGTTATTAAAATTGGAAATATTCAATATCTATGACAAAGTGTCCTGCATCTTTTTCCCTTAAGAACTAAATAGATTTAGTTTAAGTATTATGACCTTGAAAAATGACCAATGTGTGTACCAATGCCATTGTGTTCTCTATCTTTGTGAATAATGATATGTGTGTGTGTGTGTGTGTGTGTTCATATATATGTATTATGTGCGTATGTATACATACATACATACATACATACATACATACATATATATATATGTGTATATGTATATGTATATGTATATGTATATGTATGTATATGTATATGTATATATATATATATGTATATGTATATGTATATATATATATGTATATGTATATGTATATATATGTATATGTATATATATATATATATATATATATATATGTATATCTACATATATATATGTATATATTTATATGTATATGTATACATACATACATACATACATACATACATACATACATACATACATACATACATACATACATACATACATATATATATATATATATATATATATATATATACATACACACACATATATAGTATATATGTATATACATAACTACATCCATAGACACATATATATATTTACCTATATATAGGAGCTTTGGTCAACAAATCACCATTCCCCAAAACTATACAACCTTAATGTATATATCCCTACCAAAAATATTGATTTTTTTTGTACAAAAAAGGTCATTTTAAATGAAGTATGTCCTTTTTATAATCTTTCCAAGTTATATATCATTAACTAATTGTAAAAAAAAGTCTTTCAAAAGATTTCTTGCTAGTTTTAAAAGGAAATTACCACATGAATCCTTTTTCAAGCAATTTCTTATTAGGTACAAGAAAAAAATGAACTAGGCAAAGGAGAGGATGGTAATTGTACTAGAGTATTTTGTTAAGAAAATTGGTTTTGAAGGGCCCTTTAAATTTTGTACAAAACATCTTAAAGCCTAAACATTATTTCCAAAAGTTGAAAATGTTAGAAATGTAATGCAAACTAGGTGACTAAGAGGGGGGGTATGAATTAGGAACTGCTTAAACTTCTTGAATCCACTTTATTAAGTTGTCTAATCTATTGCATGCAAGAGACATAAAGCTATAAAGTAACAACACCATAACACAATATTTGTTAACCCAACAACCCTCCAAGTAGAAGGTAAAAATGGGGTGGAAAAAAGTTGCACATTGCTTCACTACTGTAGTAATAAAGTTGGCATGTTAAGGGTCAGAAATGACCAGTTCTGATTATCTTACAAGGTTAACAGTAATAAGGACTATTAGGTCTACCTTGTGAAAGCATTTATACAATATAAATAAGTATGCACTCTACTAGGAGTTTTTGCAAAGGACTATTAGGTCCATCATGTTAGAGAATTTGGGATTGATGCACCTGTTAAGATGAATCAGTGGATGATCTCTGAAATCCAACTGTGATTGTTGATGAAGATCCTTTTAAATAAAACTGATCAACTCACTCTGATAGATGAGTCTCTTTCTTTCCTTGTGTTGCTTGTAGCCATCTAGATAATTTTCTCTTCCATATTTGCTTATACAATGTTCCTTAACTTATTCACATCTTAGTTGGATAACCAAAACATCTTACAAATAGTCATTACACAAGTCGACTACAAAATGATTATTTTGAAAAGAAATCACCAAGTTGGCTCAGTGCTTGAACTTGAGTTCAATGACTAACATGGGCGATGGTGAAGATACTTAGGCACCATTATCACTTTGTCTAACTCTAGCACTCGGTTGATACTAGATGCTCAGTTCATACCAATCACTCGGTAGACACTGCTGACTCAATTTGCACTACAATCTTTCTTACTATTCTGGAAACCTCTTCTAACTTGGTTCTCACTAGAGCTCATTAGACACTATCAACTCGGTTGACACTACTGCTTGGAGTTAACTATCAACTTAGTTAGCACTTCTTGCAAGGTGAACACTAATTTCTTGGTTCCTTTGTGGGCTCAGTTAACACTATAGGCTGAATACTCAGTTACAACTATCTTTCTATTATAACTAAGTGTTTTGACACTAATTGACAATATATCTTGGAATGGGATTAACAATTTCCCCCTTTGGCATTAATGACAAAAACACTTATCATGCATAAGATCTTAAAACAAAAAATCTTTAGTGAAACTCTCCCTTTCATTACGCTTTGTTGTGAAGATTAGTTTGAACTAAAAATTTTGTTCTTGATTTTTTAAAATTGCTTTTGTTTCTCTTCTTATACATATCTACTTTCCATCACATATTTTGTCCTTCATGTGTGTGTGTGTGTGTGTGTGTGCATCACATTATACTTTCTCTTTGGAACACTTTCCCCCTTAGTACACTTTGCCCCTTATTTTTACTACAAATGTCAAAGATTTACAAGGTTATGCCAAAATGAGAAAGAAAATCATGGTGTACCTTCAAAATCATAGACAAAGTCATATTCTAGTTATCTTCTAGCACCTTCAAAATGTGAAGATCAATCTGAGTCTCTAATGATAACTCATACATATGATTTGCAACTACCAGATTTGTGACTTTGACTAATGTCTTTGCATGATCCATTCTCTTCTGCATGATAAACATGTGTGGATGTATTATACCTTGTATATGAACCAATGTTTCCCTTCTTCTGGCTTCTTCCCTTAACAATTCAGCCTGAATATCTATAAAAAATCTAGTTTTTACAAAATGATTGGAACTAGAGCTTGGATTAAGTGCCAGTTGATTTGTATTGTCCTTTAAGTCCATGTCAATCTTGTGTAATTTCTCTTTTATTTCCTTGGTAAAGTTACTGGAATCACTCAACTCTACAAAAAAAGATACAACATTATTTACAACATTTTAT
Organism: Cupressus sempervirens; assembly: GCA_028749045.1. Classification (NCBI taxonomy): domain Eukaryota; kingdom Viridiplantae; phylum Streptophyta; class Pinopsida; order Cupressales; family Cupressaceae; genus Cupressus; species Cupressus sempervirens. The sequence goes on along the minus strand of CM053793.1, from coordinate 270,147,837 downwards.
ATTGAAGAAATCAAAGTAGATAGTTCAACTTGATGAATTGTTATCTTTTGTGGTACATTTTCTAACACTTTATCTTCATACTTCCTTTCAACTTTCATAAGGAGTTTGTCCTACCCATCAATATCCTCATTGAATTTATGTACAATATTAATTAATTGATCATTGGTAGGGACTTTATCATTTTCCTTTATATATACAACATATACAAATATTCTTTTGATATCTGATCACCATCTACACCAAATATTTCTATGCTACTATTTAGATTTTTACTCCAAAGGAACTAAATATTCTCATTTTCTTAGTGTTGGCTTTTCCCCAAAAAAAAACATGGAATGAAACTTAGATTTTTTGGCTAGCATCCAACATTGAATCCCCACCACAAGGTAGCCTATCAGATAATTACATTCTTGTCAAGTTTTTTTAATTTTTTAATGACCTTTTTTTTCATTAATATGTGTGCTCTATTTATTTATTTTCATATGAACAAAAACTCTATCAAAAAAATTATATATTTTTTTGGAACACCTTGCACTTTACATGGCATAGGGTTTGAAATACAATTTTTGCACTATCATGGTAGAGGCAAAGAATTGCAAGAAAATGAATTCAAAAAAGTGAGGTTGGATAGTCGTTCATGTTTTTCTTCTTGATCTTTGTTCAAAAATGCAATATTATCTTTATCATTTTGTAGGATTAGTACAACTAAAGGCTATATCATTTTATTCACCTACCACAAGAGCTTTGTAGGATTCATATTTATCTATCTCTATGGGCATCAAGGTATAGAACCCCAAATTGATTTGTACATCATGAGTTTGACAATCAATAAACCCCCATCAAATAGTAGGGCTCCAACTATTAGGAAAAAAAAAAGTGCAAAAACACTTTCCAAATGCCAAATTTGATAGGGAAATTAGCAACAAAATTTTTAGAGATATGCAAGCAAGTGGAAAATAGAGAAACTATCAAAAGAAAACACACAAAAGAAAAACACCAGATTTAATGTGGGAAACCCTTCCAAGAGAAAAACATACCACCACCAAAAAAAAATCAAGTAAACTTGTATTATAGTAAATGAATTAAAAGTAAACTCTCTTATTTTTTCACAAACTCAAATTGCCCTCACAATCAACTTGGTTATTCATTTCATACATTCTAACAAATTTTTGGAGCCATTAAAACATACTGTAACTTGTTTTGGAATTTGGTATAGAAATTGTTACATTGCAGAACCATCTACCATTTGTTAGTCATGATAGAAACTGGCACCAATTACTTTGGTGAACTGTAGTCATCCGAACATCTTAAACATCACACACTAAGGCTTGACTCCTAGTGCAAAAGTGTTAAATATTTAAAGTTTGACTTACTTTTCCAGGCTTAATTTCTTCCTTAGTGTGTGATGTTTAAGGCTGGCCCTAGCCATCTTGTCACTCCCTTTGGTATATGTCTGATGGATGCCTTTAGTGACACAAGTGCTTTGGTCACACAAATTCTTTGGTGATGTAGATACTTCAATCACTCTATACTCCTTTGGTGACACAAATGCTTTGGTCACTAGTTGAGAGCATCATTACACGATGAACATTACTCCATGTTCAAGTTTATCTAAGTTTTCGTACATGTCCCCACCATAGTCACCATAGACACTGTAAGCCCACACTCACCATTCTCCAACATACCTATCCTAAAGTAAAAAAATGTGCTTTTGACCCCCATCACACAGTGTAATTTTTTGTATAGTAAGGCTTATTTCTCATTAAACACTCCACACTTCAACATTTCAAAAATCTCCCACTTCATAAAGTGTAGAATCACTTATTCAATGTGGCTAACAAGTGTCAAGGTTTTTAAGCCCCATAGATCTTGTGCACCACTTGAACTTACTTGTGTTCATTGGCTTTGTTTATGCATCCACAACATTCTCCTAAGTGTCAACCTTTTCTAGATTAACCTTTGCATCTTTAACCATGTCACATACAAAATTATATTGTACATAAACATGCTTTGTTCTAGCCATGGAAAGAATTATTCTTCACCAATCATATTTCTATTCTACTATGATAGAGAATTTTAACACTTCCTGCATCATAGCCAACATCTGAACATAAATTCTTAAGCCAAACTACTTCTTGACATGCATGAGTAGATGCCATGTACTATTCCTCAACTGTTGAGAGAAAAATTACACTTTTCATTTGATCATCCAACTAATAGAACCACCATTCACCATGAATGCATATCCACTAGTTGATCTTCTTCTATTAATATACCCAACCCAATTAGCATCCACATAACCTTGAATGCTAATAGATATGCTTGACCCATTTGAGTTACCTTGATAGCATAATGTGTATTATGATGTGCCCTTCAAATATCTCAAAACTCTTTTCATAGTAGCCCAATATAGCTTGCCCATATTTTCCATAAACTAACACAATACTCCCATTACTTACAAAACTTTTGGTCTTGTACTAACCATTGCCTACATGAGGCTACCAACAACACTTGCATAAGGTACCTTCTTCATGTCTTCAATCTCATCAAAAGATTTTGGACTATTATTGACCAATATTTTTATTCCACATAACACTCAAACTATTTGTTGCTTATATTCAGTCATATTAAATTTCTCTAAAACATTGGTAATGTATTTTCTCTAGCTAAGCCAAAATTTTCAGCTAACCTTGTCCCTCCTGATTTCCACCCCCAAAATAAATTTTTCTAAACCTAAAAATTTAATTACAAACTTCAGGGATAACTGAGATTTTAACTCTAAAATCATTTCCTTACTATTTCCTATAAATAGCATATCATTTTCATAGAGAGCAATATAAGTATCTGATCATGTTAATCTTTATAGTACACACAATGATCAAATTTAGATCTCATAAAACCCTAAGACAATGCATATGTATCATACTTTTGTACCTCATTCTTCATGACTATTTCAAACCATAAAGAGACTTCTTTATCTTGCATACCAAAAACTCTTTACCTTTTTCTGGGAACTACTCTGGTTGGGACCTATATATCTCTTCTTCAAGATCACCATGAAGAAATGTCATTGTGACATCCATCTTCTCAATTTCAAATTCATTTGTTAATGCAATTGACAACATAAATCATATGGATGTTAGTATGGCTACATGAGAATATATTTCTCCATAGTCGATCCCTTCCTTCTAAGAATATCGAGTATGTGTAGGATCATGGTGTGCCAAAAAGTGGTGATCTAAAAAATATGTAGTTCTAAAATGCCTCAAAGAATTTTAAAATATATGCCAAATTTTTTATTGCCCATCCTTATACCAAATGAGAAAAAAAATACCTTTATAAATTCTATTATATCTTTTGATACCAGCCCTACATGATCTACTTTGAAAATGTCTTAAAAATGTGTTTTAGGCCTGTTCTTGTATTTTTTTACTTCAAACATGTAGCTGACGACTTTTTTTCCACCAAATTTTGATGAAATGAAAAGGGCTCCTTGAGAATGTTCTCATCTTTCCATAAATATAAGGTTTTTCAAATTAAAATTTTAGTAAGTCATAATTTATTATTTTGTAATGGAGTTAGGTATAAAGTGTTGATTGACACGCTACTTAAAAAACAACTATAACTTTCAAATGGTACAATATTTTTAAAATCCAAAAGATGCACCACATTCTATTTTTTTTCTACTCTAACGAAAAAATTAGAAAAATAAATTTTGGAGAGTTTTGAACTAGTTATGGTGGTCAACCACGAGAGTTCTTTTATTCTAAAAAAACTATAGTAGAAAATTTATAATTAATTATTTAATTAGAATAAAAATAACAAAAAATGTGCGTCACATCTAGGAATGAGTGTACTTCCTATATCTAGAATATTATTTATTTAATTTTTATTAAGGTTGTCAGACATACCTCTACTTATTTTTGTACTAAAACTTTTGTACTATTGCATTAAAATTCAAATTTTTGACTCATCAATTTTTTATTTTTCTAGATAAGGCCTAGTAGTTTAGAAACTAAATTCAATTTCCTATAGATTATTTTAATTCAACTTATTGATATAAATTTTATAAGAAGTAGAAAATTGCACGTTAAGTTGACATAACCTTGATTTGTTGATTTTTTAATGCCAATTAAGTGCATAGTTTGGTTGACCATGATCCTGCACATACCCTACCCCTTCCCAATTAATCTTTCCTTATACTTTTCAATACTACCATCTGGATTGTACTTCTTCTTAAGTACCCATTTACATTGCATGGGCTTTCTACCTTTAGCAAAGGATACTAGATTGTGGGTATCATTCTTCTCCAAAGATTTCATTTCATCCTTCATGGATGAGAACCAAGAATCTGAATATGACATATTAATTGCTTCTTTGATAGTCCTAGGCTCATTAACACCTATACATTAAATCTTTTTTTTGTATAACTATATGTCTCAGCTAGTTATTCTCTCTCCCGAGTAGATCTCCTCACTTGCTGTGGCGAAAGCTCTTGAGGTTCAACATGAGGTTTATGATCTTGTTATCCTTCACTTCTATGACCACTTGAGCTCTCCTCATCCTCATTCTTTTGTAATTTTAGATCCCCATTCTCAATTTCATTTTGAGTCTGAAATACCTCTTGTCTAAAAGCTAAATAGATTTGAACTACTTTCTTTCTCTTTTCAATCTTCTCCAATTTTTCCAGTGAGATAGGTTTCATCCTGACGTAGTGCAAGGTAGGAGAATCCCCACATAAGAGGTCATAAACCCAAGAAAAAAACCACACAATAGAAACACAATATAAGATACAATAAGATCTTATACTAAACACAATTCTTTACTCATAAAATAACTAATTTCATGCAATGTGTCAGGTTATAAGGCCTTGTCAGTTATAGCCAAATACAAAGTAAGTAATAGTTATGCAAGATCCCTCAAGGTCCAAGCCAAACCCTAGCTATTTCAAATCCACACTATTGTAGAAACCCCCAAGGAGGATCTAAACTTGTGCTCACAAGGCCAATAAGAAATCTACTTAATTTCCAAGCCTTAGCTACTATCGCTTCTAAAACTTTACCCAAGATCCATATGTAAATTACCTCATATTTGATGCGCTATCCATACACTTAGGAAAAATTTTCTTACTAAGCTACTCCATCTTCTCCATGTTGGATCCCTACTAAACAATGACTCACTCGCTTGAATGAATACCTTAAGACTCCACAAGACCCCCTTACTTATACTCTACTAAGCCGCACGTCATCCTTGTATGATTACAAAGTAAATAAAACCTTACATTAGACACATATTTAAGCCACAAGTTTGCTTACCATAGAATTAAATACAACCAACTTAAATGCCAATGAAACTAAATGTGGACAACTCAAGCAAGACCATAGCCAAGATTTGGCCAAGCATTAGACAACCACTTTTGACTATCAACAAATCCACCAAGCATATTTGGGACCCTTCATTGAATAAGTTATTTGGTCAAGATAGTAACCCAACCATGCAATATAAGACAAGCTCCCCAGTATATACTTAGTTCTACTCCTCTTGTGACAGAGTCCCTTCATTGATTGAGCTACTTGGTAAATACTACAAATAAGCGTCACTGAGCTCCCAGTGCATGTTGAGTGCCTTCAATGACCAAGTACCACTAGGATCACTGAGCTCCTCTTCATTAACTAAGTAAAATCCCAAGTACTCTCCAAATCAACTACCGAGAATCCATGAACTCCAAAGTTATCACCGAGAAAACCCACGATGCTCTTGCATAAAACTCCCTAGGTAAATAGAAAAGTGTGTCTTACACTTTGATGCCCAATTGAAGACCTAATCTAATTGTCATCTACACCCAAGGCCTCCACTCCAACAAGGACTAGAAAAAAAAATTATGCATTATCCATGTCTACTTCAGGCATCCAAACATTAGAATTTTTTGAATCACCACAAACCAATTAGCATGCAACTTATCACATCCATCCATATCAGCAACTAGTCCATTCAACTCCACATCCATAATGATAGTATATAGGTCCAAAATTAGATTGACATTAGGAATATGAAAAAAATTCAAAATACCAAAACTAGCAATCTCATTGCTTATAATAAGATCACACACAACAATATGTTTATCAATGACCAAGTTCTCTACAATTTCCATGTTAGACTTAACCAATTGATCATGAAAACCAAACTCCATCCTAACATCAACAAGGTCAAGAACCATTTTAGCTGCAACCACAAGTTTTTCTAAATGTTTCACATCAAACTTCACAAACTAATCAACAAAACCAAACTCAACCTCAACCTTGTCATGTCTTCTTTGTTCTTGAACAAGTCTTCTAACCGGCTAGACAACACTCTTTTGGATCAATAGACTCTAGTTCCATATAAATGTATATGAAACTTAACCATTCCCCCCTTAACTCAATCAATTAATCTAGCATCCAACTGAGTTGACATCTCTAAAAGCCTCTTCTCTACCACATCATGAAGATTTACAATCATCCTAAGGTCTACTTTTCTCAGAGACATCTTCCAAGATCTTTGCAAACCCTTTGAAACAAATCATTATGACGTACCTTACGAAAAACCCAAATTGTTTGTAGGTAAGATTGCAACCTACCACCTTGCACAAACAACCAAGAACATATCAAAAGTCTAGGAACACTAATCTACAATTTACATCACATAAGCTCTTTGTGATCTTGCTCCAACAAGATCAACCTTCCATCCTTGAAATCATAAATCCATCTATAATTTCTCTACAATTGTAAGTCAAAATCATGATCTATCACCTTACAACCTAGGATTCTAGAAAGAATAATCCACCACCAGACTAAGATCTTCTTAGATCAACTTCTCCCAACCCAAGGTCCTAGTGCAAACTCCCCCAGCTTCAATGATCTATCTACACAGTCAAGAAAACCTTCACTCTAATACCATATAACATGACATAATGCATGAGAATCCCCAAAGGAGAGGTCTTAGCCCCTATAAATTAACCACACAAAAGAAAAATAATACAAGATAAAATAACATCTGATACTAAACATAACTAGATTTATTCACAAAATAATCTATTACATGCAAATTTTCAAGTTGTAAGGCCTTCTTAGTTATGGCCAAATACAAATCAGGTAATAATTCCACATGATCCTTCAAGATCCAATCCAAACCCTAGCTAGTATAAATCCACACTCTGGTAGAAACCTCCAAAGAAGATGTAAACTTGTCCTCAAAAGCCCATCAAACAATATCCTTGTTTCCCAAACCTCACCTACTAGCTTATCTCAAAATTTACCAAATATCTAGGTGTAAACTACCTCACATATAACACTCTATCCACACACTTACATAAACTTTTCTCACTCAGCTACTCCATATTTTCCATGTTGGATCCCCACTGAGTAATTACTCACTCCCTTGAACGAATTCCTTAAGATTCCACAAGAGACTCTTATACCCAACTAAGCCATAGCTTAGCCTAGAATGATTACAAATTAAATAAACCCTTATATTAAATGTACATTTAAGCCACAAGTTTGCTTACAATAGAAATTAAATATAACAAAATTAAATTCCAAGGTTGTCCCACACTAGAAACTAAACATAGACAACTCAGGCAAAGCCAAAACCAACACCTGACTGAGCATCATAAAACCTCTTCCAATTATCAGAAAGTCCTCCAAGAATAATTGAAGCCCTTCATTGACTGAGCTACTTGGTCAAAACAATAACCAAACCATGTAGTATAAGTCAATCACCCTAGTGTATACTAAGTTCTACTCCTTTTTTAATTGAGTCCTTTCATTAATTGAGCTACTTGTTCAATATTGCAACCAAGAATCACTAAGCTCCTAGTGCATGCCGATTACCTTCAATGACGAAGCACCTCCAGGATCACCAAGTACCTCTTCTTTGATTGAGTAGCATCCCAAGCACTCTCCAAAGAACCTATGAAGCATACTTCTATGAACATCAAAGTAGTCACCAAGAAAAACAACTCATGAAAGATATCGCTCCTACTACACAATACCTTTTCAGTGAGAGGGTTCCATAATTCATATCCCTTCACACCAATTTAAAGCCTAATGAAGATACACTTCACCACTTTGTTAGCTAACTTGGACCTACTAACTTCAGATACATAAGCATACACCTCATATCTAAAGATTTATTAATGAGGGTTTCTTTTATACCATTCTTTCATAGGTGTCTTGTTGATCAATGTTGTCATAGGAGAATGCTTCAATAAATAACACAATGTTGCCATCTCTTTGGCCCAAAACTTCTTTTCCAAACAAGCTCTTCCCAACATGCTCCTTGTTCTCACCATCAATGACTGATTCATCCTTTTTGCCACTCCATTCTATCACAAAGTATAAGGTATAGTCATATGCCTCTCAATACCATGATCTATCCAAAACCTACCAAAATATGCATTGCAAAACTCTCCACCACTATCTATCCTTAAACATTTAATCTTTCTCCCACATATAATTTCCAACAATAGGTTAAAATTCCTTCAACTGACCAAATACTTCTAATTTACTTTTCAAAAAATAAACAAATGTTCTACTTGAATATTCATCAATAAATGACACATAATATCTTGAGTTAGATAGAGAAGGAATATCTACATGACTAAACACATAAGAATGAATATAGTCTAACAAACCAAAATATTTTTTAGAACTAGAATGAAACTAAACATGGGTTTTCTTTCCATCGATGCAATGTTTGTAAACATCAATTTCAATATTACAATTGACCAATTGCTCAACCAATTTTTTATTCTTCAAGGTTTTTAAACCTTTCTCACTAATATGGCCAATCCTATAATGCTAGAGCATTTTTTTCTTTATAGGAAGTTTGAATTCCATTGCATTTACACCATGTGTTGCCAAATTAATTTTTTTAGACTTGACAGAGACATTGTTATAAAATACAGGCTAGACATCTAACTTATATAATGTTTCAATGTGTTCACCATAGCTAAAAAATGGAACTCATAGTCATCTTGCAATAACCATGGACATATGTTACCTAGACTAAGACATCATTCAAATTACTAACAGAAATTAGGTTTTGTGCCACACTAGATATGTGAAGTACACCATCAATTCCATTTACTCTATTTTCAAGGAACTCAATTCTAACTCTTCCTCTTCCAATGATTTCCAATATAGATTTTTCTCCTGGATGCAAGAACACCTTTCCTCCACCATATAGTTCATACTTTGAGAACCAATCTTTATGAGAAATCATGTGGAAAGATGTTTCCAAATCCATCAACCACATGTCATCAAACATAGATACTACAAAGGCTACTAAAAAATCATCAATGTTACTTTAAGAATATTTTGCGTTCCAAAACTTCACCTTGTACTTCTTTCTAGGAGTGGTAGATCTCTCTTAATACATTGAATTCATGCCCTTATTCTTAATTTTGTCCTTAGAACTCCCTTGTACAATGAGATATTCTTTGGCTTCTTTAGAGGATTTCCTTCACATCTCCTCAGACAAAAGTGTAAAAACTACTTCATCCATCTTTAAGTTGGAGTTGTACTTCTAATGGCCATTGCCAGGTGATCCCATAAGTAAGGAAACAAGTACAAAAAAATGCAATGCTATTCTTCATCAATGAACACACTAACTAATGTCAATTTCACAATCACCATTTTAAATGAGTTTAGGTGATCTACCATAGTCATTCATCCATCCATCTTCAAAGAGTAAAGTTTCTTCCTAAAGAAAAGCTTGTTTAAAACTGATTTTCCCTAATAAATGTCTCCAAATTTCTTTTCCAAAGAATGTGCAGTCTTGTCTTCATTAACATTAAATAAAACAAAGTCTACAAGACTCAGTCTTATCAATCCTCTAGCTTTTCATTCAATTAGTTTCCAATCTTCTTTTTCATGCCTAAAGACTGAACACCAAATAGGAAGCTCCATATATCTTGATAACCTAGCATATCTACTATGAGTTTCCATAAATCAAAGTTTGTGCCTTTGAAATGTCCACTCTTCTTGATATACCTACCATCTCAAATTCATACACAAAAAAATTACAACTCCCACTAAAACCAAAATGGCACAAAAAACTAAACCCTATCCAACAAGGGTGACATAATTGGCAATGCTTTAATACCACTTCTTTGGAAAGAAAAATGCTATGGAAATACTTTCCAAAAACCAAATTTGATAGGGAAATTAGAAAATATAATTTCAAAGATATTCAAGTAAATGAAGAATAGAAAAAATATCAAAACAAAACATGTAGGAGAAAAACACCATATTTAACATTGGAGACCCCTCCTGAAAAAAATCCACCACCACAAAAAAAAATTAAGTTTTTATTATAGTAAATGAATTCGTTACAAACTCTATGATTTTTTCATAGGGTCATATTTCCCTCAAAATCAACCTAGTTTTTCATTTCACACATTCTAATGAATTCTTGCAACCATTAAAACATATTGCAATTCATTTCAAAATTTTGTATAGAAATAATTATGTTATAGAACTACCAACCATCCATTAGTGATGATGAAAACTATTGGTATCTCTAACTATTTTTTTCTATTAATGTTCAATACTTACTAATTTACAAGGAAGATTCAGACAATCGTCGTTGTGACTGAGCTACTCTATATAGGCTGAGTCATGTACATAAGTAAGTATGTACCGAGCTTTATAGGAGTCGAGTAAGTGTATGGTTACCAAGTATTTTCTATACAAGCCAAGACCAACACCTACCAAGTAGTTCAAAGCATAAAAGTGTTGAGTCGTATAGTACATGCTTAGAAAAATATAGTCTGCACAACAATAATGTCAAGTATCAAAGAATAGTAAAGGTTGAGAAATGCAAAGTATAGACAAAACTAAAGAATGATACAGATTTTGAGCTAAATCATTTTCAAGCTAACATGGAATGAACATTTATTATATGTAGAGGTTTTTACATGGATTTTTATGTGTTTATGACATGAATCATATATCCCTATGTTTTGTGATCAATGTTTCAAATGCAGAGGCAAAATATTGAAGTATATAGAAAACTCTTTACAAAAATATTTAAATAGAGAAGATCTTCACCCAGATTGTATGGTGATTTGATGAGGGGAAAAGAATGTGTGTGTGAACAAGGAGTAGTATGCTAATAGTGATGTGAAAGATCAAGGTCAACTCAAAAGTCACCGAATGTGTTATGTTATCTCTTAACAGAGAAAGTGACATAATTAGAGAAGAAAAGTAGAAGAAAAGTTTTACTAGATCAAAAGAGAGGATTAGTCTATAAGGAGAAGACGGGAAATCAACTTACAGAGCATAACAAGAGTCAAGTATGGAATCAATTCTACCCAACTTGAATCAGGATAAATATCTTAACAAAGTGATCTTAACAAATCTCCTAATAGAGTCCTTACTTTACTATAAGTGTTAAATCCTCTAACAAGGTGAGACCTAGAATATCAAACACTTTTAATAGGGAATAAATCTCACAGGGTATCTCATATATTATGTTTAAACATTGTAACCCTAACAAGTTAACTTTATTGCTACAGCAGTGAAGATTTGTGGGTGTCATCCACACCCCAATTTTACCTTCACATTGGAGGGTTCTTGGGTAACAAATATTGTGTTATCTATTTATTTTCATGCATTTTATAGAACATGTTTATATGTTACATCAAATTTATTATTAAGATTTTTACATGCAGATGTTAATTGGTTAATTTGCGAATGAATTGGTGAAAATTAAAAGTTCTTAAGATTATGATTTGACCCCCCTTTCAGTATCTTGTTACCATGTTTATACTTCCATTAGTCAACAATTGGAATCAAAGAATTGGTTTTGTAATAGAAGATTAATCACTTGGAGATTAGATCATGGATATTAGATCTTGGAGATTGAATCTTTTAAAATAGACAAGGTCATTGACAATTATGTGATTTACATCCTATTCATACTATAAGAATTTGAGAAAGCAACACAAGATTTGAAAAAACCCCTAAAAAGAAGAAAGAAATTGGCTATCCAAGAAAAAAAATTTCCCTATGAAGAACTTGAAAAGAACAAACACCTGAATGAAAAAATAAGAGGAATGAAAAGAGAACATGAAATCCAATTGATAAGATTATGTGAAGTGACAGAACAAAAGAAGAAAGTTGAAGAAGATGGGACTATGGCTGAAGAAAAAAAATGTTATTGGCTATGAGACTCAAAGAAAGGACATAAAATGTGCAGAAGCTCACAAACACTCAACTAAATTGGATGAATCAACTCATGCTTGCAAATTAAAAATTCAATCATAAGGATGTAGAAATTGCATATCTGAAATAACAAAAGGACATATTGAAGAATGAATTAAAAAATGATAAAGAATCTATGGAGAGATTCAAAAAACCAAAAGAAGTAATGAAATACTCTAGAGAACTCATGAAGTCATCTAAAAGTACTAATGGATCAGGACATTCATACACTATGCAAGGAGAATCATCGAGGAATAGAGAGCTAATGAATGCAAAGTCAAAGGGCAAACAAACATGATATAATTGTTGAAAACTTGGTCATACTAGAAACACTTGTCAAACCAAACATAGTATGAAAAACTCTAAACCTAGATTTATTGGTTTCCTGTTTTACTACAAAAAACAAGGACACCAAATACATAAGTGCAATTCGAGAATGAGGAATGCATCTACTAAATCTAGATTTGAAGGATATTAATATAATTTTCAAAGGTATGGACATAAAAGATATCAATAAAGATCCTACACAAAACCCTATTGGACAAATCAGGGGCAAACTTATGCACCTAATTGTGCATGTTTTGGACATATAAGTAAGAATTGAAGGACATAAATAAATTCAATCAATGAAATAAGAGAAAAAGGTAAAGAAAGAGTAGGAATTGAACAAATAAATATGGAAATGAATTAAAAATTGAAAAAGAAAGAAAAAGATCAAAATAGTGGAGCAAATGGGGTACATGTCACCCAATCCAATGTAGAAGGTGATCATGTCATCTCAAACTAAGAAATAAAGGTGTGTATGGAACTATATACTTAATTGATATATCATACATCATTTCCTTACATGAAATGTGCCAAAGTTCATATTTGCATATATGAATATGCATAAGAACAAAATTATTGGGGTTGTCAAACATCTGTATAAATTCTCTATGTTGACTAAGCATTGCAACATGCACCAAGAACTTTAGAAATAAAATGTAGAGACAGAGTGATATAGAGGAGACCAAGCTATAAAGTAAAGACCTAGTTCAAAGGAACCAATATCGATCGAGACACCTGAGTTCCACCTATGTATGTATACAACATTAATGGAGGCCCTAAATTGATGAAAATAAGGTATATATCAAATTTTGAAGATATTATCTCATACCTTGCATGTATAATTCATGATCACAAATGTGAGTTGGCAATTTGAGCGAATAGTGAAATATTTCATGAGCAATTTGGATGAGAAGCTTTAACAAGTGAAGATCTAAATTTTGCTGAGTAATTTAAAGGAGAAAAAATAGACTTAAAACCCTAACAAATGATATGGTAGCTTCATCTATAGATAGAATAAGCCAAGAGGTTAGTAAAACAAAATTGGTGAAGAGTTATGCTTTTCCTTTGCCAAATTTTTGTGTTATTCTAGAAATTGCAATGAAAGGAGATTCATTGGGTGCACTATCCTCAATGCTACCCAAATTTATTATGATCCATGACATTATGATTTTTTATATGTGTAAGATTAGAGAAGTAGGAGATTATAACATAAGAGAAACATATGAGAAGTTTTGTAATGAAAGAATCTTGAAGGACAAGTTTAAAGTTATTGAAAAGAAAGGGTTAATTTGTGTAGTCAAATTTCCAAGAAATTTCAAGGTTGAATGGATTAATTTTTTTTTAAGAAGAATCTATGATATGAAGTATTGGTTATCTAATGGACCCATGGAGATCACGAATAAAATGATTCACAAAGTTGCAAACTATCCAACCTTAGATAACAAGAAAACTAGGCAATGGCTAAGTCGAGAGAAAATTGAGGCAAATACATGTGTCAAGTGGAATAGATGAGGTTCGTCCATTATAAATATGTTTGATCTAGTAATTGAATTTTTTGTGAGGGTTATAGCTCACAAATTTTACTAGTCAAGAAGATTGAACAATGTGTCATGTATGGAAGTGGATCAAGCATCAAAGATAGTGATGAAAGATCATGAATATGATCTTGCTAAGGCAAAAAGACTACAATTATTAGAGAGTCTATCATCTATCAGAAAAAGTAAACAATTCAATGTGTGAGTTTGGATCCCTCATTCTCTGTATTTTATTTTATATTGATAAATATTTTCAAAGTATTGGTGATATTGTTTGGGAATGAAACAAACCAGTGACAAAATAGATAAGTGAATACATTACTCAATCAGGAAAATTTTCTTAGAATGTCATGGATGCTTATTTTGAGGAATTTAAGCAAAGAATGAAGATGAGCATAAGGATACCTGAATAACTGGTCAGATGATATTAAAATGACATATTTTTTGTTGTAGATACATATTATATATTTTATAGGCAACCAAGGAGAGAAAGGATTGGTTACAAATTTTTGATTATGAAATTGATAGTAATTTAGTGAGTGCAAACATTGTTGCACTATTGAAATAAGAAATAGACGCTAAGGTGAAATCTTTCGGAAGATATGATGAAGCTAAGGCCATAATAACTATAAATATAAAGATAGATTCTAAGGAGAAGAAAAGGAAAATAAATATTGAAGATCTAGAAGGAAAACTAAGCATCCTAAGCCAGGGAAAGGAACCATTGCAAATTACACAAGGTCTTGGAGAAGATGAAGAAAAAGATTATGGTGATGAGGAAGATCAAGAAGAGGAAGGTGGAAATGGTAAATCCCTAGTTGTTGTCACTCCACCAAGGAAGAAGGCTCAAGGAACTAAGAAGAACCCAATGGTGACACCTCTCTCTCCTCTACCACCAACTAAGACAAGAACTAGGGTAGCTTCTAGTGCCAAGATAATAAAAAAATAGAGAATAATAATGACTATAGAGCCCAATGCCCATAAACCTTAGAGAATAAGATTGGTTAGAGGACCATCCAAAGGGCAATCAAACTCTATTGAACAGGTTTTTGCAAATCTAAGAAGATCTTCAAGATTATCTAGCTTTAAATTTGTAAAACATTATATATTGGATAATATTGACAAAACCATAATTGAGTTGGTTGTCGTAGATATGATTGATAGTCATAAGGTAGCTCCTACTGAAATTGAGAAGAAGATACCCAAGGACTTATATGATAGACTAGAAAGAAGATGACAACAGACAGAAGAAGAAGAGAAAAAGATAAGGACTGATACCTTAGTCAAAGTTGTACCTAATCTATCACAAGTTCAACATGAAACATTTTTGTTAAAGTATAAGAGAATATTGTTTCCTAAGAATAGATTGCTTCTAATTTTACAAAATAAAATGGAAGATGTAGCACATCATGATGAATTGCTTTCAACCAAGGGAGTAGAAATAGAGAAAAGAAATGAAACTGTGACCATAGAAGATGATCATAGTAGTGGAAAAAGTTTAGGTGTGTTGAGTTGGAAAGGAAACATGTCCCTAGTATATGCTAACACCCCTGATACTCCAGAGGTCAAGCAATAAAGGCTCATAGTTATAGAAACAAGAATTGAGGTAAAAGGCACAAGTGTAGTTAATTGACAGATTTGAAACCTCATATTGAGGGAAATAAAGAGATAAGTAGAATTGAACCGAGTGTAACCATTTTTGTCTCAAGAATTGAAGCACAAGCATGATCTAGTGGTGAAACTCCCTCATGAACTACTAAAGCAATACCAAGCAGCAATACTCATTCATTGAGAAAAGGAAAAATAATAAAGGACACTTGACTAGATTTTGAAGTTAGTCTAAATGAAATAATTGAAATGCTACAATTAGATATAGAAAATCTCACCATGGAACAACCAATTATGTTAGACGATATTTTGGCAAAAAAAAAACAATAAGAAGAGTTAAAAAGAGAACATAGACAAAATAAGTTAATTTATGATGTGAAAAAAAAAATTGTTGATGCTTTTGATATTCAAAATTTTGATGAAGAAGCCCCAATTATTACCCAACTTGTAGATATTGTTGAACAAGTAGATGCTAGTAATATAGAAAAAAATGAGAAACTGATGGATTTTCCTATAAGAATACTTGAGAATAAGGTTGTGGATAAAGCATCCATAATAATTTTTGAACAAAAATTTCAATTGCAAGAGTGTGCACAAGTTATGACAAAAATTATATAGAAAGTACAACATTTGTTCTATATTTTTATAGATGTGTCAAGATTCACAAATGATATTGAGGTATAGATACACTAGATTCAAGCTGAGATGAAGATACCTGACAACATTATTGCATAGTCAATAGGATCTACTATTGATAATTACAATAATTTGGTGAATATTCAAGGCACATTGGTCAAGCTTCAAAGAACTAACAACAACATGAGATTCAAATTGATCTCTATTCAAGCAATGTTGATACCTCATTTAGAGGTCATGTAGAGGGAGATGCAATCAACCCGGGATCTTATCAAAGAATATTAGAATCTTTTAGTGGCTGATAACTTAATTGACTTAGCTACAAGATTATAGTTGTAGAATCACTTTTTGGAGGCAATAAGAACCACATGGGATCATGCACTATCCATGATCATCCAATTTCAACATGCATCCATTGATGCATATAATGTTCTTCCACCTATTCAACCCTGGCAACCATGACATATGTGTTCACAAATAAAGGGGAATTAATTATTTTTTTGTAATAGAGTAGAGTATGTCGATAGGCATTCATTTTACATTTTTTTTTCATTATTCATTTTTGGCATAGGACATAAGACTTAGGGGGAGAGATCATTATCAGATTGTATCTGTAATGATGTAAATATGAAAAAGTTTTTTTTCAACTAATGTGAAATGGCGAGATTTCTAGTATCTCTAACCATTGTTGTCTATTAGTGCTCAAGACTTAGTCATTCACAAGACATAGTCAAATGGTAATCATCGTGTCTGAGCTACTCTATATAGGTCGAGTAATTTACATAAGTATGTACCAATCTCTATATGAGTGGTGTAAGTGGATGGTTATAGAGTATTTTCTATATGAGTTGAGTTCAACACATATCAAGAACTTCAAATCATACAAGTGTAGATTTGCATAGTATGTATTGAGCACAATACAATCTAAGAAGCAACAATGTCAAGTATCAAAAAACAATCAAGGCTAAGCAATGTAGAGTATAAATAAAAGTTTGGAATGGTACAGATTTTGAGGTGAATCATTTTTTAGCTAACATGGAAGGACCATTTAATATATGCAAAGGTTATTATAGAGAGTTTTACGTGTTTATGACATAGATAACATATCCCTATGTTTTTTTATCAACGATTCAGATGAACATGAAAAATATGGAAGTATCTAGAAAAATATTTACGAAACTCTTTAAATAGAGAAGATCTTAGCCTACATCATATAGAAATTAGATGAGAAGAGAAGAGTGTGTATGCAAACAAGGATTAATATGCTAATAGTGAAGTGAAAGATCCAAATTAGATCAAAATCCAATGACAATGTTTTGTTATCTCTTAATAGAGAAAGTGACCTAATTAGAGTAGTGAAGGTGAAGAAAGGTTTTATCATATAATAATAGAGGATCAATCTACAAAGAGAAGACTCAAAATCACCTTACAAAGCATACCAAGAGTCAAATACTAAATCAATTCTAACCAACTTGAATCAGGGTAAATCTCTTAATAGAATGGTCTTAATAGATCCTCGTAAATATCCTAGTAGAGTCCTCACTTAATTGTAAGTGTTAAATCCTCTATCAAGGTGAGATCCAATAGTCAAACACTTTTAACAAGGAAAACTCCTCACATGGTAGATCATACATTATCATCAAACATTGAAACCCTAATAGGTTAACTTTATTACTGCTATAGTGAAGATTTGTGGGTGTTATCCCCACCCCAATTTTATCTTCACCTTGGAGGGTTCCTCGATAACAAATATTGAAATATGTTTTTATTTTCATGCATGTTATAGATCATATTTACATGTTACAACAAGTTTATTATTACAAGTTTTAGATGCATGAGTTAAGTATTGAATTCATGCATGGATTGGTAAAAATTAAAAGTGCTTATGATTCTAATTCACCCCTCCACAATTCTTAGTATCTTGTCATCTTGTTTATACATCTAATAATAAATAGGAAAGTGACACTAGTTACTTCAGTGATCTCTAGTCATCCTGTCAGTCCCTTTGGTATGCATCTCACGTAGGCTGTTGGTGATGTGAGTGCTTTGGTCATGCAAATGTTTCACTCATGCCTTGAATGATGTGGATGATTCAATTACACAAATTCTTCAATCATGACTTCAATGACATGGATACTTAATCAATCTATACTCCTTTGGTGACACAGATGATGCGGTCATTCAAGTTTTTCAGTTAATGGCTGAGAGAATCACTACATAGCAAACATTACTCCATGTACAAGCTTAATATCATTGTTGTACATGTCCTTACCATGCTAACCACACATATCATACCCCTACACTCACCATACTCCATTGTATTGTTCGTACAATCAAAATAAATGCCTTTGATCCCTATCACATGGTGCAATTTACCTCCACCATATGGTGGTGTTGTCGTATAGTGAGCTCATTTCCCATATGATGCTCCACACTTCAACATTTCAACACCAATAGGGGATATAATTCAAGTTGTAACAATGTATATGTATATATGTGGTGTAGAGGCACCTCATCATTTGAATCTTTTGTTCAAAGTTTTATAAATATTTAAGGCCTTCAAAATTCCCTTATACAATGACAAAGTTTTATTGTTTAAAATTGCAATGTAATGTATCCAAAATAGAAGGATTTCGGCCACCAATGTTATCAATAAATTACCATAGGGAAGTTGATGAGTTTGTTTTGTAATTGTCAAGAATCTGAACCATCCTGTAAGACTTCATAACTACCTCACATGTTATAAGAGGAAGAGATTGAAGGGACAAAGAGGAAAATCGATAAGGGAAAAATGATAATATTTTGATAAAGAGTGAGTGAATAGAAGGAAATGTAAGTGGCTCTCTTGCTGCCACCAGAGAGCCATCCATTTTGTAATTTGCAAATAGTTGTATGTAGTGAAAATATGTGTTACTTTTAATGGTGAATCAGTCTTCTTATCAATTCTTGTTAGGTTCCCTATGCTTTTGGTTCGGTGTGGTATCTTTTATCGTCAAGTTTGTGATTGCTCCTCATCAGATTGGTATCAAAGTCAAAAGATTCTGAGCGTGTAGATGGAAGGAAATCTACAGGAGGCAATGTTGGGTATGTTGATTCTTGTTGGTAAGCTTCATGGTTGCAGGTGCTTGTCCATCAAGCTGCAGGTTGGTGTTAGTTTTTGTGTGGGCAGACATGAGAGGTCTGTCATGACCATTCTCCAATCGGGATGAGGCTGGGTAGAAGGTGCAAGGCACAAAGAAGGTGAGGCATCTTCTAGAATCCACTATTGGGTGAGATGGGTGGTCCGAGGTTTGCCAAAAGACCTAGGGTGAGAGGCAAGAAAGGACTCCTGGGTGAGGCACAAGGAAGCGACATTGGAGGGTGGACTTAGATGTTTGGTAAAGCACCATGGATGGCAACCACTACAAACTCCATGAATAGGAGTTAAAGATGAAAGAGGTAAGGAAAGAAAAATAGCAAAGGAATCAGTATAGATGAAGAGACCAAGATGTTGCAAAATCTCACCAATACATTTCCATGGGACATGGAAATTTTTGAAGCGCGGGAGTATGGTGCAGAGGCACCTCGTCATTTGAATCTTTTGTTCAAAGTTTTATAAATATTTAAGACCTTCAAAATTCCCTTATACAATGACAAAGTTTTATCGTTTAAAATTGCAATGTAATGTATCCAAAATAGAAGGATTTCAGCCACCAATATTATCAATAAATTACCATAAGGAAGTTGATGAGTTTGTTTTGTAACTATCAAGAATTTGAACCATCCTATAAGACTTCATAACTACCTCACATGTTATAAGAGGAAGAGATTGAAGGGATAGAGAGGAGAATTGATAAGGGCAAAAAGATAATATTTTGATAAAGAGTGAGTGAATAGAAGGAAATGTAAGTGGCTCTCTAGCTACCGCCAGAGAGCCATCCATTTTGTAATTTGCAGATAGTTATATGTAGTGAAAATATGTGTTGTTTTTAATGGTGAATCAGTCTTCTTATTGATTCTTGTTAGGTTCCCTCTGCTTTTGGTTCAGTGTGGTATGTTTTATCGTCAAGTTTGTGATTTCTCCTCATTAGATTGGTATCAGAGCTTAGAAGATTCTGAGCATGTAGATGGAAGAAAATCTACATCAGGCAATGTTGGGTATGTTGATTCTTGTTGGTAAGCTTCATGGTTGCAGGTTCTTGTCCATCAAGCTGCAGGTTGGTGTTAGTTTTTGTGTGGGCAGACATGAAAGGTCTATCATGACCATTCTCCAATAGAGATGAGGCTAGGTAGAAGGTGCAAGGCACAAAGAAGGTGATGCATCTTCCAGAATCCACCATTGGTTGAGATGGGTGGTCTGAGGTTTGCCAAAAGACCTAGGGTGAGAGGCAAGAAAGGACTCTTGGGTGAGGCACAAAGAAGCGGCATTGGAGGGTGGACTTAAGATGTTTGGTAAAGCACCATGGATGGAAACCACTGCAAACTCCATGAATAGGAGTTAAAGCTAAAAGAGGTAAGGAAAGCAGAATAGGAGAGGCATCGGTACAGATGAAGAGACCAAGATGTTGCAAAATCTCACTAATACATTTACATGGGACATGGAAATTTTTGAAGTGTGGGAGTATGGTGCAGAGGTACCTCGTCATATGAATCTTTTGTTCAAAGTTTTATAAATATTTAAGGCCTTCAAAATTCCCTTATACAATGAGAAATTTTTATTATTTAAAATTGCAATGTAATGTATCCAAAATAGAAGGATTTCGGCCACCAAAGTTATCGATAAATTACCATAGGGAAGTTGATGAGTTTGTTTTGTAACTGTCAAGAATCTGAACCATCCTATAAGATTTCATAACTACCTCACATGTTATAAGAGGAAGAGATTGAAGGGACAGAGAGGAGAATCGATAAGGGCAAAAAGATAATATTTTGATAAAGAGTGAGTGAATAGAAGGAAATGTAAGTGGCTCTCTGGCCATCCATTTTGTAAGCTATAGATAGTTATATGTAGTGAAGATATGTGTTGTTTTTAATGGTGAATCAGTCTTCTTATCGATTCTTGTTAGGTTCCCTATGCTTTTGGTTCGGTGCGGTATGTTTTATTGTCAACTTTGTGATTGCTCCTCATCAATATGTCAAATGTGCCATGTCATATCTTGTTCCATTATGAGGCATCAATATATCTACTACACAAGCTCTTGTACAACTTCCCAAGCCTAAAATAGTTTGTTAGAAATTTACTTATAAAAGTGTAACTTGGTAGTAATGTTTATTGTTTACATATGATACCTCAAAGAAAACCTTTGAAATTTCTAGAAATCTATTTTTGGAAAAAAAATTCAAAAAACTAATTTTACTCGTAGCTAAATTAAGTTAGGCAAATAAGAAATAAGAATTTAATGTAGAATAATAGATTTTAAAAAAACTAATTTATACTTAAGGATGTCATATTATTTTGATTGGATAAATAAACTGAATGAAAAAATTGGAAATGTTACCTCCCTACAACGAGTGACTCGTAATTGTCTAAGAAGCTATTCCTTTTGAATTATTTTTAAAAATTCAAAGAAATTTTGCATACATATATACATTTTTTTCCTCTCCTATTATTAAATTTAATACAAATATAACCATCAGTTGATGGATAAAATACATAGGGCATGACAACATTAGGCTAACAATCGACGATCTCTAATTTTTTAGTAGTATTTGAATTGATGGAGTGGAAGATATGGATCCATACAACTATAAGGAAATCCTCAATTCCACATCACAATTCAAGGATTTTTTTTTTTGAGCTCAATAAAATTCAAGCCTCTTAATAAATATGCGCAATCTAAACACTCGTTCATTAGGGTGTATGCAAGGTCAATTGGTAATTTCTCTTTTTACATACATTTACTCAAGCAATTATTTTTTATGTTCAATAGAGATGTTTTACTAAGGAAAACCTTTCATATACCATTTCCTAATTAGTACTTTAATCACTTTAATTACATTAATTTTATCATTTGTCTCTCCCAAACAATGTAATTTTAATCAAGGACTATTATTGGAGGTATCTTCCGTTCAAATGCATAATTTTAAAAATGGAAGTGATTTATATACCTTTATTTAGTATTTCCCACTTTTCAACACATATATGTAATGTAGTTGAATGATGATGTATAGATGACAGTATCCTATAATAATTAAATAACAAGAATGAAATACATGTATAAAATAAGACTAATCACTTATGCTAGCACTAAAATATATTGAACCCCTATTCTAAACCTAAACCTAAGTGTACGTTAAACCTAACCCTAATCCAAATCTTAATTAAAAAGTAAATATCATTATAGTATTTCTTTATGTGTACTATTGTCATAAACATAATCTAGAATTCAATCCTAACACTACACATGTACCTCCTTGAACACTAAGGTAACTTGAACCCAAAATCAAATTTGGCTTGACTCTAAGCCATAATAATAATAAACCCTAACACTAACCCTAATTCAAATCTAACTTATTATGAAACTTATCTAATCTAAGGATATTAGTGTCTAGATTTCCAAACTCTCTTCCAATGGTGAATGAATCTTTATAATCAATAACATTGTGGTCTATCTTCATGTATATATAAAAAATGAAGTTAAATTAGATCCTAAAACTAACCACAATCTATCCCTTTGTTAATAAAGGATAATAAATTAATCCTATCATGAGTATAATGATTGTATTATAATATTAAAAAATAAATTGCAATAGCAATCCAAACACAAATATTTCTAATATGTTACTATTATTATATGTTTCAAAGACCCAAATCTTGTGGCTTATCTATCTTTGAAAATAATCTATACAAATTAAACATCTACATCTTGAGACATTTAACTTTTTAATTTAACTACTTGAAAACTAATATGCTCAAACTTAATAGGTCCTATCCTAGAAAACTCTTAAATGTTGACCATTATTATCAAAGAAAACCCTAAAGTGATTGTACCTTCTTGATCAAGATTAACTAGAAGGAAAAAAAGCGAGGGTCAACTAAGATAAAAAGTTTTTTACAATTGCTTAAGTGATTATAGATAAGAAAGAAAGGGAAAAAAAAATTGTCCAACAAGTGAAAATTCAATAAAATAATCTACATATTACATTTAACTATTCTTTAAAAAAAAAATAGGAAGTACAATTTTTTTAACTCTCCTGTCATAAAATCTAATACATATGCCATGACGACATTAGGCCGACCGTCAGCGCTCTCTATACATACAAATATGATTTATCTATATTTATAAACATCTTGGCTTTATATATACAAATATGATATATCTATCAAACAGTTTAGCATGACCGTCCATCTGTCCATGGTGCTTGCGTCATCGTGCATACATCACACAAAGGCGGCTGAAAAAATAAAAAATACCACTAGTATTTAACAATGAGAAGAGATGTCATACAAGTATATTCAACGTTTTTGTGTTGTTGTATGTTGTAGAGGAATCTGTGTGAGTGCAAAACTGCCCATCCAAATTACTTGGCGACAATCTCAGTGATTTCATTTTGAAAGATGATGAAGAGGAAAGAGGTTGAAGATACCTATGTGACCACAGATGTGGCAAACTTCAGCCGCACAGTACAGCAACTAACAGGGTTGCAAAAACACATAAAAAAGGAACAAGTGTTGTTCAAGCCTCAACCCAAACGCCTCTGTATTTCTAACAGTAACAATTGCTCTTGGATTTCGTGCCTCATCTCCCCTTCTCCTCTTCCTCTTTCTTCACCACAAAACATTCCTAATGTTTTGCTCTCGGATGACAACGATGCTCAATTCAACTTTTTCTTATCTCCTCCATTTCTAATCAACGATAATCGTGCTAGTTTTGATTTCGACAGAGTCTGGGGAGAAATGAAGAGAAGTGACTAGAAACTTTCTCTTTTTTCTTATTTCTTAATTTTATCCTCGCAGGTCAATATGTATTTTCCCAAATCGTACTGGTTATTCTATCAGCAAAATTTTCTACATGCCCTGTTGGATAAGATAAAAATCTCATTCTGCTGGTCCTGTTGCCTTTGTGCGCTGATATACCAAAATAAGCAGGTTTTTATTTGTATTAGGCTTGTTGTCTATCGAGTTGAAGATTGAAAAGTATCTTTTCAGCTTGTTTTGGGGCCTCAATAATCTTGTTACCAAAAAGAGCTTTTTTGAAGTAGAATCTATTGGGTTAAAGGAGGAAAAACTATTAAATTCTCACATGTCTCTGCCCTGAGAAACAATAAAAGAAACACAATAAGTGTACTGATTGGTTTGGATGGTGACACTTATTGTGATATTGTTATTAGGATTTGATTATGTGGTTGTTTGAGACAAATTTATTGATCCATGTGTCATGAGTAGTGATTCACCCACAAATCCATCTATTGTGAGATCAAATGGAAAACTTAACTCTCATTGGATCTACGTGATGTTCAAAAAGTGAAGCACCGAGACTTCCCGAGAGGACACCCATCCTAATACTACTCTAGCTCAAACATGATTAACTTATGTTATGATCTGATCATACATCTTGTGATTGACACTTTTGTTGTTGATATTTCTGACAAATTTCACTTTATTTTGAACTCACTCTCCCCTCTTGACTTATGGAATTTATGTTCTTTAATGAAGAAGAGAAAATGGTTGTTCTCTCTCTCTTAACACTATTATATCCTATGGACGTCATGGGCTCCCTTATTTTTTCCTTTAGATATTTGAGATCATTGTTGTTTGTAATATCATTACTTTTGACAATGAATCACAATCTTGTGTATGTCTCGATAATTAATTCAACAATACTTATATTGTTCTAGACCTTAAAAGATGCAGTACCAACAAGATTGAAGACAATAGATCTTATTCTCTACAACACCTTACACATTTTGATAAATAAAATTAAATCTTGTCTTCACAATAGGATTCAATCTTTAAAATAAGTGTTTATTCTAGGCTATCAAATCACTGATATATTTCATATTTTGCATGAAGCTATCTAAGCTAGGTAAAATAGTAAGAGAGGAGTGTTATTAAAATTGGAAATATTCCATGTCTATGACACAATGTCTGCATCTTTTTCCCTTAAGAACTACATAGATTCAGTTTAAGTGTTATGATCATGAAAAATGACAAAGGTTTTTACCAATGCAATTGTGTTCTCTATCTTTGTGAATAAATATACATACATACATATATAGATAGATATATATATAGATATATATATAGATATACACACACACACATGTATATATGTGTATATGTGTGTGTGTGTGTTTATATATGTCTAGACATATATATACATATATGTGTGTATGTAAGTATGTATGTATGTATTAACATATCTCTCTCTCTCTCTCTCTCTCTCTCTCTCTCTCTCTATATATATATATATATATATATATATATATATATGTATGTATGTATGTATGTACATACATACATACATCCACACACACACACATAGGGGCTTTGGTCAACAAATCACTATTCCACAAAACTATCCAACCTTAATGTACATATCCTTGCCAAAAATATTGATCTTTTTTTGTAAAGAAAGGTCATTTTAAATGAATTATGTACCTTTTATAATCTTCCCAAGTTATATATCATTAACAATTTGTACAAAAAGGTCTTTCAAAAGATTTCTCGCTAGTTTTAAAAGGCAATTACCACATAAGCCCTTTTTCAAGAAATTTTTTATTATGTACAAGCAACAAATGAACTAGGCAAAGGAGATGATGGTAATTGTACTGTAGTATTTTGTTAAGAAAATGGGTTTTGAAGGGCCCTTGAAATTATATACAAAAGATCTTAAAGATTAAACATTATGCCCAAAAGACAAAATTGTTGGAAATGTAATGCAAACTAGGTGACTAGGAGAGGGAGAGAGGGAGGGAGGGGGGTGAATCTGGAACCACTTAAACTTCTTGAATCCACTTTACTAAGTTTTCTAATCTACTTGCATGCAAGAAACATAAAGTTGTAAAGTAACAACACCATAACACAATATTTGGTAACCCAAAAACCCTCCAAGTAGAAGCTAAAACTAGGGTGGCAATAAGTCACACAATGCTTCACTAATGTAGTAATAAAGTTGGCATGTTAAGGCTTAAAAATGACCACATTTAATGATCTTACTCGGTTAAGAGTACTAATGATTGTTAGGTCTACCCTGTGAAAGAATTTATGCAATACAATTAAGTATGCACTCTATTAGGAATTTCTGCAAAGGACTATTAGGTCCACCCTATTAGAGGATTTGGGATCGACATACCTGTTAGGATGAATCGGTGGATGATATCTAAAATAAAACTATGATTGTTGATGAAGATCCTTTTAAGTAAAACTGATCACCTCACTATGATAGATGAGTCTCTTTCTTTCCATTTTTTTTCTAGCCTTCTAGATATTTGTTTGTTCCATATTCACTTATACAATGTTGTTTAACTTATTTACATCTTAGTTGGATAACCAAAACACCCTATATTTATATTCCTCCAAATAGTTATTACATAGGTTGGCTACAACATGACTATTTCCAAAAAGAATCACCAAGTCAGCTCAATGCTTGAACTTGGGTTGAATGACTAACTCGAGTGATGTTGAAGATACTTGAGCACCATTGTCACCTTGGCTAACTCTGGCACTCAGTGGATAATGGTTGCTCGGTTCATATTGATCACTTGGTAGATACTGCTAACTTTATTTGCACTGCCAAGTTGCTTAATGTTTTGGAAACTTCTTCTCACTTGGTTCTCACTAGAGCATGTAGACACTATCAACTTGGTTGACACTACTACTCAATGTGAACTTAGCATTACTTGCAAGGTTAACATTGATTTATTGGTTCCTTTGTGAGCTCAATTAACATTGGAGGCTAGATACTCAATTACAACTATCATTCCATTATAACTAAGTGTTTTGACACTAATTGACAATATATCTTGCAATGACATTAGCAATCTCCCTTTTTGGCATTTGCGACAAAAACACTTATCATGCATAAGATGTGAAAATAAAATTTCTTCAATCAAACTCTCCCTTTGATTATGCTTTTTTGTAAAGCTTAGATTGAACTAAAACTTATGTTTTTGATTTTTCAAAAAAAAAAAAAAAAAAATTCTTCTTATACATATCTACTTTGCTTCACACACTTTATCCTTCATATACATATATATAAATTATACTTTCACTTTGGTACACATTCCCCCTTAGAATAATTTCCCCCTTGTTTTTGTTGCAAAAGTCAAATATTTATAGGGTTATACCAAAATGAGAAAGAAAATCGTCATGTACCTTCAAAATCATAGACAAATTCATATCCCAGTTATCTTTTAACACCTTCAAAATGTGAAGATCAATCTGAGTCTCTATTGATAACTCATACGTATGATCTTCAACTACCATATTTGTGTCTTTGACTAGTGTCTCTACATGATCCATTCTCTTTTGCATAACATGCATGTTGGGAAGTATTATACATTGTATATCAACCAATTTTGCTCTTATTCTAGCTTCTTCCCTTAACAATTCAGCCTGAATATCTATCAAAAATTTGGCTTTTACAAAATGATTGGAATTAGAGATTGGATTAAGTGCCAGTTGATTTGCATTGTCCTTTAAGTCCATTTCAATCTTGCCCAGTTTCTCTTTTATTTCCTTGGTAAAATTAATGGATTCACTCAACTTTAAAAATATAGCTACAACATTATTTACAACATTTTCTAATGAAGAAATCAAAATAGATAGTTCTACTTGATGAATTGTTATCTTTTGTGCTACAATTTCTAGCACTTTGTTTTCAAACTTCCTTTCAGCTTTCATAAGGACTTTGTCCCACCCATCATTATCCTCATTGAATTTATGCACAATATCAATTAATTGATCATTGATATGGACTTTATCATTTACCTTTAGGGATACAACATCTACAAATATTTCTTTGATATCTTCCAATACTTTGGTCCTATCTCTCTCAGCTCTTAGCATTTGTTGCTTTGCTCTTTTCTTCCATAATTCTCCTGAAATGTCAATTTCCTTAGTAGATAGATTTGATTGGTCCCAATAATGGATTATCACCTCCTCATAAAGATCAATTCCATTAACTATCATCCCTTTTTATTTTCCTTTTCTCTTGCTTTGGATACTTGAAGAAGAAACTATGGCTTTTCCTTTGTCAACTGAGTCCTAATGTTGTTGCTTCATTGAGACTGTGAGAATCTATTGTTGTTGTTGCTTGGTTGAGACTGTGGGAGGCTACTACTCTTCAATTGAAACTGTGGGGATTTTTTGCTGCTAATAAAGTTTTGCCTTAGGTGGAGCAGTGGGAAGTGATTCTATTACCTTCGCAATGATCTTCTCAGGATCTGACTCTTCTATAATCTAAATCTCTGGTACATAACCTTCTTCCTTAATGTCAAATATGTTCTTCCATATCTTTGTTGTGAAGTTCACAACATTTTCTATGTTATTTGGTAAAACTTGAAAAGTTTCTAAACTTGGAGTGTGTTTGATTTCATTTTTGGATATTTCCTCCTTGATTTCCATCAGAAAGATTAGGCATAAGACTCCTTAGGGTATGTTCTCTAATATATTTCTCTATCTATGGTGCCTTATCCCAAAGATGTGAATATCCTTCAATATATTTTTAGGAGCACACCCTTTAAGCTCAAAAGTGTCATACTTCCATCTTGCCATTTTATCAACCAATGCTTCCTCAATCTTATTTTTCTCCTCCTTGCTCCTAGAGTCGTACTTGAAATATTTAAAGAATCCCATACTCCTTCGTTCCCTTATATTTTTTAGTTGTTTCTCAAAGGTGGGAGTTTACTTTTTCAAAGATATTCTGGTGGTTTTTTCTTCATCATCAGCATCTTCATCTTCATCTTGTAGCTTTAGTTTCCTCTTGGGTTTTCTTTGCTTGGAGGTAGTAATCAAAGGAGTAGATCTTGTAGTCCTCTTTGGTGGCTTGAATGGGATCTTTTCCTTCTTCTTGGGATGTTCCTCTACCTCTTCTTCTTCTTCTTCTTCTTTGTATTCATCATCTTCTTCATCTTCTACATCGTCACCTTTTTCTTCACTGATCATAGGAGATGAATCTGATTTGGCAAGTTTCTTTTCAATAATTTCTAGCCTCTTCTTTCCTCTTTTCAAAATCTAAGGGCTTTTAATCTCAAGTGAGATTCTTCTTTTAGCTTCATCATATGTCCGAAAATAGCTAGCCTTGGGGTCCATTGGCTCATTGATGAGAGCCTCAATAATATCTCTTGTCTCATCAAAATTTACCTCATATCATAGAGATTTAACCCATTCTAGCCTAAGCCTAACTACATGTACGTGAACTCTGTCATAGTCAACTAGAAAAGATATATCTTTCTTATAATCCTTTATAAGTTGCTTAGTGATCCTAAGCCTTCTCTACATCCTCTCCTTAAAATTGTCAAAGTATGCATCCATGATGCTCTCAAAATTTTCACCCATCTCACTTATGAATTAACTTATCTGATATAGAACTAGAGTATCTTTCTTCCAAACAACATTTCCTTTTGAAGGAAAGAGTTTTTGAACATAAAAGAACAAACAAACTAAGAGTGAACTAAACTTACATTTGTTGTTCTTTGAGGCCCAAATTCTCTCCCTGTTCTTTCTTAGCTAGGTGCACTAAATCTTGACTAGGTCAAAAGATAAATTTTAGTTGATAATTTTGTATCCCAGACCATTGCCTCACATGGCACATTGTTTGCATGGCTTGAGCTATGGATTTTGTGTGCAATGACATGAATGCCAAATTTAATTTCCATGTCTATCACATTGTTCATGTTCATACCTCTACCATCCCACTTAGCTAGGGTTATCTTTGTCAGCTCTACCTAACTTAGGGTTTTGGTAGTCATAGATTTCACTATCAACAGATACCTTGTTATCCTATGAATCATCTTATTGGTAATGGGATAGGTCAGCTCCAACCAGAATGACATATCATGGACTCAACTTAGTATAAGCCTAGTTTGTTTGAATCGAATATTCCTGTATATATTTGTGTTCTAGTTTTAATACATTGTTATCATACAAAGAACCATACCCTGATCTAGCTCAAGATTTCCTAGTTCTTTATTAGAAAAATGATAAAATGACCTAATATCATGGATGAGAAGTACCTTTGGAGAAGTTAATGAGTGTGATCCTTGAGGATCCTTCTCCTCAAAAATTGTTGGATATAACTAAAACTTTGGAGGAATACAATCCAAACTCTTCACTAACATTTTTTATCCTCTCTTGACTTTTGCACTAGAAGATGTTGGCATGATGCTTAGTTGATGAAGAATCTAAAAAATACTAACTTCACCTAAGACACTTAACAAACTTGCACTAAATCTCTTTGAGGGCTCAAGGAATTCAACACTCTCTAGAAAAAATTAAATTTGGGGTGAGAACAAGACTGTGATTTATCTTTTTTAATCAATTTTTAATTTTAGAGTTTCATTCAATGCTCTATACCAAGGTAGATAAGAAAAGCTCAGTTTGGTCTACAATCCTTAAATACTTGGCAAACACTAACTACTATGTTTGGTTCAATCATTTACTTGTTTGATTTTTTCCATACTCAGTTAGGTCTAATGAGTGACTTAATTTGGTCTAGCAGCTCAGTTAGGCTGAAGGAGTGACTCGGTTAGAACTAACAACTTGATGAGTTCTATTTCTTCCTTATATCCAAGTTCTTGGATGACTAGAACTGATGTATAATGTTCATTTTCTCATAGCTCTTGTGGTCCCCTTGTCTATTCAAGTAGAGATAATTGAGTCACAAATTTATTTCTTTGGGTATCAGTAACTGTTACCTCTGGTTTTACCGCCAAGGATTTAAATTCAAATGCATGGCTTATTCAACGGTTAGTCTCAGAGTAAGTGTTTTAATGTTACAACCTGCAAGTTCTGGCCATCAAATCTAAGCAGATTAACGATTGGCGTCATCACGCTATAAGGGAAATGCACGATAATTATGATAGCACGATGATGCCTTGTCGACAAGTTGCAGGGGTGGGTCCGGCGTTCGGTAGGTTAGAAAAGTTCTTTGATGCCCTTAGCACTATGTCGCTATCACATATTGGCCAGAAAATCTCCATAGCAACATAGCACCTGGCGGAAATAGTCACGGAAACAAGTTTCAATGATCGACGTGATCAGGTGTTCCAGTGACGAATCAGGAGAAACCACGTGTGCCAGGTCAGATTTCCTATCAGCACGGCTAACACAGTCGGGGCTTACATTCACCACCATTGAATCAGCTCGGATCAACGGTAAGCGTCATCGCGCTATGGAGGAGTTGCGCGAGGGTTATGACAGCAACATCGTGCCCTGGTGATGCGTGTCAGGTGGGGCCATGTCTCAAAGCGATGCCAGGTGTATCGACATGGAGGGCGAAAGCATGAGGTACAATGAGTCCTCACGATCATCGGATTTGGTCGCATCAATGGATGGCCCCATCTCGCTATGGCGAAGATGTGCAAATTTTATCATGGTGACATAGCGACCATCCGCCACGTGGATCGACATGGGCCAAGTCTCACCAAGGATTGCCAGGTGTCATTCAGGGTCCGGTCGCGGATCGTAGAGTATGACAGGTTAGAGGTTTCGTGGTGGCGGGCAGACAGGTTCATGGCCCGGAGGTTTCAAAAAACATGGCGAGGCACTATGGCGCCAACGGAAAACCAACGCATTTTCTGATGGTGACATAGCGCCCAAACAAAAAGTTCACCGTGGCGAGGAAGGATCAGACAGATGGGTCCTGTTGGTACTCTACAACGCAATTTGTCAGCCCGGCATCAAGATAGCGAATCAAATGGCGACACGTGTAAATCTCAAGGCATGCTGTCAGTGGGCGCTATGGCACTATGGGAATTTGGTCTCAATTTCTGCATAGTGACATGGCGCCTAACTGACACATGGTCACTCTACGGATCAGGTCTTGGGTTGCCAACTAGTCTTCATCAAACCAAACAGGGAAGTACCATGTGTATGAGTCAGTGAATGGCGTACAGTGGGCCCAGTAGTCTCAGCACAAATGGTGAGTCTTCACGATCATCAGATCCGCAGGGATCTACGACTGGCGCTGTCTCGCTATTGAGACTTGCCCGAGAGTTAACGTTGGCAACATAGCGCCCATGCGCCACGTGTCCTAGTGGGGCCACATTTCATGCTGCCGATGCAGTTAGATTCAAGTAGCCAACAGACCAATAAGGAGACACAACGTATCAACGGGCCCGGCGAATCACAAGGAAAGGAGGGTCGCAGGAGGGAGAGTTTTGTGACTGTCAGATTCGAAAGGATCGATGGAAGGCGCCATCTTTCCATGGCGAAGCTACGGGTTTTTTAGCATAGTGACTTGGTGCCCTTTTGCCATGTGTCGGTGGGGTCAGTCTCGTTAGGATGCGTCGCTGAGGTGGTGCCAAACAGGATGGGCCCAGTCATGGATTGGAGGGTCCACGGCGAATCAAGAATCGCCACATATGCCAGGTCAGGGTACGGACATGTCGTGGGACCAATTTCTCGACGCAACCAGCATGTTGCAGAGGTGGGTTCTACACCGTCAGATCTACAGGGATTAGCAGCAGACGCTATCTCGCCATCGACAAACTGCGTGAATTTTATGATGGCGACATAGTGCCCATGCACCACATGTCCTGGTGGAACCATGTTTCATACAGCTAGCGCAGTAAGGACTAAGCAATTGTCAGACCAATGGGGAAGTGCCACATGTGCCAAGTCAAAACATAGACATGAGGTGGCACTAGATCTTCAATGCGGCTAGCGCAGTTAGGGGTTGAGTTTTGAGCTGTCAAATCTGCAGAGATCAAGGGCAGGCGCCATCGCGCTATGGGGAAGTTGTGCGAGGTTTGCCATAGTGAGTTGGAGCCCTTCTGCCACGTGTCCTTGGGGCCCAGGGGGGATGCGCAATTAACATCATAGTTATGATTGACAGTTAAGTAAGTCACTGATACAGTCTGGTTGGGGCATCGCAGTCACAGTTTGGCACCACCACGGATAGAGATAACTATTGGGCGCTATGTTTCTATTAGGAACTTCAGGGCATGATGCCCATAGCGATATAGCACCCAGTCAAACATAAAGGTGCGGTCAGCGCGTGAAGAGGACTGCCAGGGTGGCAAAGGGGAGGAAAGTGATTGCCCCACGTGGCCCAGTCAGCATGTGGACATGGTTAACTTTTTTCTGACCCTGCTGTTTCGTGAACCAGAAAGGATAGAAATCATTTATTTATTTATTTTTGTGGATCTGATTTCATAATCAATTGCCACCAACTCAGAATGAATATCAGGTGCAGAGGGACACTCCATCTATCCAGTTGATCCATCTACCATGTCAGGGAATGTTGTGGTGCCATTCCTACCCCTCCAATGCCCCTATTTTCAATGAGATATTGAATTTTCTGTACCCAAAGCCATGCCTAGATCTGATCCTTGATTGGATTTTGCAGATGAGGAATTAATGCCAGTAGGTGAGAAGTGAATGTAATGCAAAAAATCCTCAGTCATGCCCAAATTATAAAGGCAATTTGGTAACTTGTTCAAAAGGTTGACTCTCCCTGATTTTCTCTTCTACTGCTTGCAGACTTGCAGGGTAAAAATCCCTTTGTCTCTGAGCTAGATAAGCATCCTATATCATCTCTTTAGCCATCAACGTGTATGTGTATCATTTTACCTCTCATTGATGTATTGTTGAGATCAGTGGTCTGCATACTGTATCTATCTTGGGCCTATTGAATAATATACAAGTGAAATCTTCTGTTCCTGGTGTTATTCAGTTGGTTTCCTGATCTGTATGCGGTTGTTGGTCGATATAAGTCTGAATGAATGTATGACTTTGGATGTTACCCTAGTTCTGTAGTGCATATATGGGCAGAGATGAATCTGAACACTCTGTTTTGGTGCATCACCGCCTTAGATTAGACTAGGTAGATTTTCTTTAGTGCTCTCTCTCTCCCTTTTCCTTCTAAGAATAGATAGGTGCGCCCTGACAGTAAGAGGAAGCCGGCCTTCTTCGGAGACTCAACCTCGCAATTCAAGTCCCACAACTTGGAGATTGTTTCCATGTTTCACTAGGTTGTCCTCGCGCATAGGCCTTGGACAAGGGTGCAAACCTACGTGACAATAGTTTTTGGCACACCCGGTGGGACACACATCAGAAGATTTCAGGTCTACTGGTGTCAAGAAGAAAGAATTCTAGAGATAAATGCTGAAGAAGTAGTGCTGGCTTCAATTTTTGAGCCTTTAAGAGGCTGGTTCTTCAAGTACTTGGTGACTCCGAACATCAAAAAGTCTGGTTCCAGACCAAGTTTGCAGTAATTCATGCCCAGGACTGAAACAAGGGCGTCTTCTAGAGGTAAATTTCAATATCAAGAGCTTTCTCTTTCAAATCCTAGGAGAAGAAGGAGTAGAACTTCATTATCACTAGTTAGGGGTAGAATAACAGTTGATATACTTGTAAGATCTGTCTCTACTCCCCCTACTATTTGAACTTAGCCTAGATTGCCATCAACACTCATCAATAGAACACTTGTTTATATGGCAAAGCCAAGAGTTCATGCTTTTGCCACCTTTAATGGTGGAAGTCCTCTGTTGTTAGCCCAAAGACATGATATACCAGTATCTGCACTAAAATGCATACCTAATTTTACTGGTGAAACTTCTATTTCCCCTCTAGAGCATATCCAAGAGGTAGCGAATGTCTGCAATATTCATGGTATTACAGAAGATGATGTTGCCGTCAGACTTCTAGCCTCATCTTTAAAAGGAAAAGCATTACAGTGGTATAGAGGCTTAGCTCATGGTTCCATAACTGATTGGGATGGACTAGGAGCAAGATTATGCAAACATTTTGAGGATAAGAGTGACCATTTGTCACTACTAGAGCAGCTGACTACAATAAAAAGAGCTCCCCATGAATGTATGACTGATTTTAATTACAGATTCCAAAAGACATGGGATAGAATACCTACTATAGTGAAACCTACCCCTGGTAATGCCTTCTTGCATTACCTTAGAGCTTTCAACAGTGACATTGCCACCACAATCCAAACTATGGGAGGAGATACATTACTGAATGCTTATGAGACAGCTATAAAAGCTGAGAATATCCTAATACAAGGTGGGAAGTTGGCTCCAAGGCCTCCTATGCCTTTCTTTCCTGATGTTCCCAACCACCAACCAGCAATAGCCCCTCTTCCTACAATTTCTATGTCACAAGCCCTTACTCCAGTTCCCCAAGCTTCCACATCCTCAAACGGAATAGAGAAACTCAAGGAAATGCTCCAAGGTCTAGTGTTGAATACAATTAAAAGAGAGAGGACTTTGGATAAAAAATTGCAAGAGCAGGGGAAGGAGTTGAAGGACCAAGGGAAGAGATTAGAGGATAGTTTTTCTCTAATACAAAAAATGAGTAACAAGGTGGTGGCCTTAGAAAGGCAGCAAGCCCAAAGTGGCAAGCCTCCCCAATTACAACATCAGGCTACAAGTGGTGGTAGGCCTCCTAATCATTGGAATAGCTCTTTTGATCAGAATAGGCAAAATAGTCATGCTGCTGCTTCAAGCTCAAATCAGAGTAGAGCTTTAGTTCCTCAAAATAACTTAGCCCAAGATCAAGACTTCTGTCCTTCATGTAACTATTCTTATACCTATTGCCTATGTCAAAAAGCAGAATCTTATTTGGCCCTAACTGTCCAGGAGTCCGCAGTAAAGAAATCACACAAGGAAGATCATCCCAAGGAGGCCTCATATGTTAAGAGGCAGGGTGATTGCTCTTTTATGAATCACCAGATGGAGGAGCATTGTAATGTAAACTAGGATTCCGTTGCTCATAGCACAAGAAGCAAGAGGAGAGCTATGGAACATACTGCCCCCCTTTCTCCTGAGCAAGCCTCAACTTTGAGTGTTATACCTCATACACAAAAAGCAAATGAGTAGACAAACACTTCACAACAGCAAAGGCAAGGTCCAAGAAAGGAGGATGCAAGTGATCCCTATGTTGCTTCATCTCGGCCTCTCATAGGTACAGCTCCCAAAGTTTCTGCCAAAATTCCTAATGCACCCTTGAGTGTGGTAGAGAAAATGAAGAAAACCAATGTAAGCATTTCCATGTGGGATGCCGTCGCCACCATATCAATGGAGAAAAGGATGCTGCAGCAAGAATTGGGAAAGATTGAGCCCAAAGATCAGTCATCTACCATGGAGGGTGACACTAGTTTAGTACAACCATCAGGTGACGTGGAGACAAATAAAAAGGTTAGACCTCCTCCATTCTATGTTTCTCTAATTATAGGGGGCAAGTTAGTCCATAATTGCATGATAGATTCAGGGGCTACCAGCTCAGTAATGCCTAGGTGTGTTGTTGATGCTTTAGGAATGAAATATGAGCCCATTATTAGGGATGTGTTACAATTAGATGGGAGTACTGTCAAAACTATAGGCATCCTTAGGAATGTGGAAATGGCCCTACATGCATGCCCTGGTTGTACTGTGATTCAAGACATATCTGTTGCTGAAGTCAAGCCCTATTTTTCCATCTGTCTTTCAAGAGACTTTAGTGCCCAAATAGGTGGATTCATATCTGCTAATTGGTCTTATATGTCTTTTAAGACTAGATATGGGGCCAATGCTTCAATTAGAGAAGAACCTCAAGCCCTTCATCACACTGAACCCTACACTCCCAACTTCATTAATATGAATTGCCCCATTTTGGAGATGGATGAAAATGATATAGTAAATGAACCTGCCACCTCCATAGTAGAGATTCCAGATTTCTTCTTAGATGAGTGGGCAAATACATGTCAGTTTGAGCCAATGTCAGAAACTCTTGAGACAGGCCTTAGTACATATTGCATAATAGAGAAGGAGGCTCAAGTTCCTGATCTTGTTGGAGCTAATGATGACATGAGTGGAATATGGAATATGTACTTTGATGGCTCAAGGAATAGAAATGGAGCAGGGGCCGGTGTTATGTTGATCTCTCCTGCACAAATAAGATACTACTTCTCTTTTAGGCTCCAATTCAATTGTACCAATAATGTGGCCGAGTATGAATCTTTCATCCAAGGTCTCCTACTTGCCCAAAAGAGGGGAATTCAAGCCTTGAAAGTATATGGAGATAGTGAGTTGGTAGTAAACCATGTGAGAAATCAGAATATCACCAAAAATGGCCTGCTCAAGTCTTACAAACACAGAGTTTGGGATTTGCTTGAGGGTTTCCAAGCATTTAATATCCAAAGCATTCCTAGGAAAGAAAAAAAATATGCTGATAGACTTGCAGTAGTGGGTGCATCTTATGATGTGCCAAGGATTCTTAAGGACAAGAAGAAGCAACAAATAAGGGTGGTAATAAGGCCTGTTGTTCCTGATAATAATACTCACTGGTAGGTGTTTGAGTCTGATGAACAGATTGTGAATTTCTTGCAGAATGAAGCAGAATTTTCAGAAAGAAATCAATCAAGACTACAAGATCAGTATGGTGATCAAATCATTCACCTCAGTTCCAACATGTTTCCCAAGGGTCTCATTACCTTGGAGAGTGTCTTTAATCCTAATGATCAGACAAGGGGCAAAGGAATAAATCTAGCTGCAGAAAAGGATGATCATGCTCCAGTTACTATTGCTGATGGAAAATCTCTTAACATGGGGAAGGTATGTTCTGAGGCTGAGCAAGAAAATTTCATTCATCTATGTCAATAATTTAATGATGTGTTTGCTTGGTCATATGATGACTTAAAGGGGTTTGACCCTAGTTTGTTTCAGCATACCATAGATTTAGTTGATAGGGTCAAACCAGTAAGGCAAAAATAGAGGCCAGTGAATCCCAAAATTGAACCCTTAATGAGGAAGGAACTATCCAAGTTGATTGAAGCTAACATAATTTTTCCTATCAAACACTCATCATGGATGGCTAACCTTGTCCCTATAAGGAAGAAGAATGTAGAAATCAGATTGTGTGTGGACTTTAGAGATCTTAATTAGGCTTCCCTTAAGGATCACCATCCTCTCCCTTCTATGGAGAAAATTCTGTCCAAGGTTAGTGGGTCAAGGAGGTTCTCTTTTCTTGATGGATTTTCTGGTTATAACCAAGTGTTGGTTAAAGAATCTGACAGATATAAGACAGCATTTACTACTAAATGGGCCACCTATGCTTCTTGCAAGATTCCATTTGGACTAACAAATGCAGGTGCCACGTTCCAAAAGGCAATGGAGGTAGCTTTCAAAAGATTAATAGACAAGTTTGTCTTAGTATACCTTGATGATATAACTATATATTCCAAGAATGTAAAAGATCACCTTGATCATTTGAGACAGGTATTTCTAAGATGTAGAGAGTTTGGGGTTTCCCTCAACCCAGCCAAGTGTGTCTTTGCTACGAGCCAAGGAAAATTACTAGGACACATTGTATCTAAGGATGGGTTGACCATTGATCTAGAAAGAACAAAAGCCATACTTGCCCTTCCCCTCCCTAAACACAAGAAAGGGCTGCAAAGTTTCCTTGGTAGGATAAATTTTGTAAGAAGGTTTATTCCTAATCTTGCCATCATGGTGAAACCCCTCACAGCCATGCTTAAGAAAGATATGGTCTTCTCATGGACCAAGGAGGGGAAGGAGAGTTTTGAGGAAATTAAGGAAGACATAGCCTCAACCCCCACTCTCATGAACCCAAATTTTGAGAAAGATTTCATCCTCTACACTTTAGGTGGTGAGTCAAGTGTTTCTGTTGTCTTGACTCAGACAAATGACAAGAATGAGGAGCAGCCCATAGCCTTCTTTAGTGAAGGACTCAAGGAGTATGAAGATAAGTATAGCTTTGTTGAGAAGCAAGCCCTTGCAGTCATTAGAGCTTTGAAGAAATTTAGACACCTCTTATCCCACAATAGGATCCATTTGTTGGTGCCCCATGCGAGTGTAAAAGACTTCCTGTTAAGCAAGGACATCAGTGAAAAGAGAGCTGGATGGATCACTAGGGTAATGGAATATGATGTTGATATTCAGATTACCAAATTGGTAAGAGGGAGAGGATTATGCAAAGAAATGTTATCAGGTCAGGATTCAGATGAAGGGACTGCTATGGTAATTGCAGAGCAGCAGGAGGAAAGAAAT
The DNA here is from genome assembly GCA_028749045.1 of Cupressus sempervirens. Taxonomy (NCBI): domain Eukaryota; kingdom Viridiplantae; phylum Streptophyta; class Pinopsida; order Cupressales; family Cupressaceae; genus Cupressus; species Cupressus sempervirens. Next base: position 270,108,341 of record CM053793.1, on the reverse strand, counting down.
GTTAATGCCCCAAGGAGCTGGATGGATGACATGAGGAACTTTTTATCAGGGAATGGATACCCTCAGGGATTGGACAGAGCTAAAAGAAGACAATATAGACTGCAATCTATTCCCTATGTTGTGATTGATGATATCCTATTCAGGACGGATTTTAATGGGACCCTGTTGAGATGTATTGAAGAAGATCAGGTTGAGAGGATGATTAAAGAACTTCATGATGGCCCTGATGGTGGCCACTTCTCTGCAAGAACAACCGCCATGAAGATCATGAGGGTTGGATATTACTGGCCATCTCTGTTCCATGATTGTTATAGGTATGTGAGAAAATGTGAGAAATGTGCCTTTTTCTCAGGTAAACAAAGACTTGCAGCTCTTCCTCTTCACCCCATTCAGGTGGATCAGCCCTTCACCCAGTGGGGGTTGGATTTCATAGGCCCCATTAATCCTCCATCTAGCGCAGGTCATAAATGGATCTTGGCGGCTACCGATTATTTCACTAGGTGGACAGAGGCAGTTTCCTTGAAGGATGTTACAGAGCCATCAGTTGTTGAATTCCTTGATGGAATTGTATCTAGGTTTGGAGCTCCTTCTACTATCATCTCAAATAATGCCAAATCTTTTGTTGGAACCCAGATTTGTGCATGGGCAATGAGTCACAATATCTATCTGAGCACATCATCAAATTACTACCCGCAAGGTAATGGTTTGGCTGAATCCTCCAATAAGAATCTGATTAGAATCATAAGGAGAATGATAGAAGACAATCAGAGGGTCTGGCATAAAAAATTAAGGACTGCTCTGTGGGCTGATAGGATAACACCCAAGAGATCTATTGGGAATTTGCCTTTTATGCTGGTATATGGTAGGGAGGCCAGACTTCCAATCTCGTTGGAATTCCCATCCTTGGAGTTGGCTCATCAATTGGAATTGGTTGAAAATAGTCCCATGTCAGTGAGAATGGCAGAATTGATTGAACTGGAAGAAAAGAGAAACAAGGCTATGCAAACCCTGGAGATACACCAGCAGCAGATGAAGAAGAGTTTTGATAAGAAGGCAAGGGCTAGAATCTTCAGAGAAGGAGATTTAGTTCTCAAGTGGGACTCAGACAGAGAAAAACCAAGAAGGCACTCCAAATTTGATCCACTATGGAGTGGCCCTTATCTGATCTCCAGTTGCAAACAGGCCAATGCGTTCCAGCTAAGCAGGCCAAATGGTGAAATTCTGCCCATTCCAGTCAATGGGATCCATTTGAAGCCCTATTTTTGAAAGTTGTGAATCCATGTACATAGCTAGCTTAGTTGCTTCCTGTTGTTCCTATTTTACAATAAGTGCTCATGCACATGGCTCACTTCTTGAGTCGCCAGTTCTCGAAGTTTTGACAAGTCTCAGGTTGTTGAGGAGGTCCTTTTTTTTTGTTTTCAAGTCGCAAGACAGAGCCAGAGTTCAAAAATTCTTTAATGTTTTGATTTCCTCATTAAGGGTTAGGGTTTCTTGTAGCTCTCGATTCCGTAACTTTTGGGCCCTCTTTTTTGACTCTATGGCCCAATGGATTATTCTCAGGCACTGTTCATGCACTGAGCAGGCTCATGCCCCCTGCGAGTCGCCAGAAGTGTTACCTATGGTTTTACCGCCAAGGATTTAGATTCAAATGCACGGCTTATTCAATGGTTAGTCTTAGAGTAAGTGTTTTAATGTTACAACCTGCAAGTTCTGGCCATCAGATCTAAGCAGATTAATCGTTGGCGCCATCGCGCTATAAGGGAAATGCATGATAATTATGATAGTGCGATGATGCCCTGTCGACACGTTGCAGGGGTGGGTCCAACGTTTGGCAGGTTAGAAAAGTTCTTTGATGCCCTTGGCGCTATGTCGCTATCGCATATCGGCTGAAAAATCTCCATAGCAACATAGCGCCCAGCGGAAATAGTCACGACAACAAGTTTCAACGACCGACATGATCAAGTGTTTCGGTGACGAATCAGGAGAAACCACGTGTGCCAGGTCAGAGTTCCTGTTGGCACAGCTAACACAGTTGGGGCTTACATTCACCACTGTCGGATCAGCTCGGATCAACGGTAAGCGCCATCGTGCTATGGAGGAGTTGCGCGAGGGTTATGACAGTGACATCGCGCCCTGGTGACGCGTGTCAGGTGGGGCCGTGTCTCAAAGTGATGCCAGGTGTATCGACATGGAGGGCGAAAGCACGAGGTACGATGAGTCCTCACGATCATCGAATTTGGTCGCATCAATGGATGGTGCCATCTCGCTATGGCGAAGATGTGCAGATTTTATTATGGCGACATAGCAACCATCTGCCACGTGGATCGAAATGGGCTAGGTCTTACCAAGGATTGCCAGGTGTCATTCAGGGTCCGATCATGGGTCGCAGAGTACGGTAGGTCAGAGGTTTCCTAGTGACGGGCAGACAGGTTCACGGTCTGGAGGTTTCAAAAAACACGACGAGGTGCTATGGCGGCAATGGAAAACCAATGCATTTTTCGATGGTGACATAGCGCCCAAATGGAAAGTTCACCGTCGCGAGGAAGGATCAGGCAGATGCATCCTGTTGGTACTCTACAATGCAATTTGTCAGCTCGGCGTCAAGATAGCGAATGAAATGGGGACACGTGTAAATCTCAAGGCACGTTGTCAGTGGGCACTATGACGCTATGAAAATTTGGTCTCTATTTTTGCATAGCGACATGGCGCCTAGCTGACACGTGGTCGCTCTGTAGATCAGGTCTTGGGTTGCCATCTAGTCTTCATCGAACCAAACAGGGAAGTGCCATGTGTATGAGTCAGTGCACAGTGTACAGCAGGCCCAGTAGTCTCAGCACAAATGGCGAGTCTTCATGATCATCGGATCCACAGGGATCTACGACTGGCACTATCTCGCTATTGAGACTTGCCTGAGAGTTAACGTCGGTGACATAGTGCCCATGCGCCACGTGTCTTGGCAGGGCCACATTTCATGCTGCTGGCGCAGTTAGATTCAAGTAGCCAACAAACCAATGAGGAGATGCCACGTATCAACGGGCCTGGCAAATCATGAGGAAAGGAGGGTCGCAGGAGGGAGAGTTTTGTGACTGTCAGATTGGAAAGGATCGACGGCAGACGCCCTCTTGCCATGGCGAGGCTGCGAGTTTTTTAGCATAGCAACTTGGCACCCTTTTGCCACGTGTCGGTGGGGTCAAGTCTTGTTAGGATGTGTCGCTGAGGTGGTGCCAAACAGGATGGGCCCAGTCGCGGATTGGAGGGTCCACAGTGAATCAGGAATTGCCACATATACCAAGTCAGGGCACGAACATGTCGTGGGACCAGTTTCTCGACGCAACTAGCACGTTGCAGAGGTGGGTTCTACACCGTCAGATCTACAAGTTTCTTGGTGGAACCATGTTTCATACAGCTGGCGCAGTAAGGACTAAGTGATCGTCGGACCAATGGGGAAGTGCCACATGTGCTGCAAGCCCAATGATTTACAAGGGAAGAGGTTGCAGAATGACAAGTCTCCATGATCGTTGGATCGAGGCCGATCGACGGTAGGCGCCATCGCGCTATGGCGGAGATGTACGAGGGTTATGTTGGTGACATAGCGCCTGGCCGGGAGGTGTGACAGCAAGCAAGTCTACGACAGGCCAGTTTTGTGGCAGGAAGAAGTCAGGCAGCCGAAAAGTTTAGAAATGCTGGTGGGGCGCCATGGTGCCATCGAAAAACTCATGAGTTTTTCATTGGCGACATAGCGCCCAAACGGAAAATAGACCATGATGAACTCTCAGGCTTGGTGGGACCATAGGACGAGACAGGTGCAATGAGCTATCTAACATTGTGGCCTCATGATTGGTCAGGGTGGTACCTCATCTACCACGGTGGCATTTCAGAATACGCCACGTTTGCATCAAAGGGTGAGATGGCAGTTGGGCACTATCTCACTATGGGAAGGTTGCCTCAATTTTCCCATAGCGACATAGCGCCTTAGTACCACGTGGTAGGTCAGTGGGGCCAAGTGTTATGGAATTCTCTAGAATGGTGCTAGGTCAGGCCAATGAAGGACTACCACATATGCTAGGTCAGAAAATAGACATGAGGTGGCACTAGATCTTCAACGCGGCTAGCGCAGTCAGGGGTTGAGTTTTGAGCCGTCAGATCTACAGAGATCAAGGGCAGGTGCCATCGCGCTATGGGGAAGTTGCGCGAGGTTTTCCATAGTGAGTTGGAGCCATTCTGCCACGTGTCCTTGGGGCCCAGGGGGGATGCGCAGTTAACATCATAGTTATGATTGACAGTTAAGTAAGTCAATGATACAGTCTGGTTGGGACATCGCGGTCACAGTTTGGTACCACCATGGATAGAGATAATTGTTGGGCGCTATGTTGCTATTAGGAACTTTAGGGCATGGCGCCCATAGCGACGTAGCGCCCAGTCAAACATAAAGGTGCAGTCAGCACATGAAGAGGACTGCCAGGGTGGAAAAGGGGAGGAAAGTGATTGCCCCACGTGGCCCAGTCAGCATGTGGACCTGGTTAACTTTTTTTTGACCCTGCTATTTCGTGAACCAGAAAGGATAGAAATCATTTATTTATTTTTTTCCGTGGATCTGATTTCATAATCAATAGCCACCAACTCAAAATGAATATCAGGTGCAGAGGGACACTCCATCTATCCAGTCGATCCATCTACCATGTCAGGGAATGTTGTGGCGCCATTCCTGCCCCTCCAATGCCCCTATTTTCAACGAGATATTGGATTTTCTATACCCAGAGCCATGCCTAGATCAGATCCTTGATTGGATTTTGCAGATGAGGAATTAATGCCAGTAGGTGAGAAGTGAATGTAATGCAAAAAATCCTTAGTCATGCCCGAATTATAAAGGCAATCTAGTGACTTGTTCAAAAGGTCGACTCTCCCTGATTTTCTCTTCTACTACTTGCAGACTTGCAGGGTAAAAATCCCTTTGTCTCTGAGCTAGATAAGCATCCTGTATCATCTCTTTAGCCATCAACGTGTATGTGTATCATTTTACCTCTCATTGATGTATTGTTGAGATCAGTGGTCTACATACTATATCTATCTTGGGCCTATTGAATAATATACAAGTGAAATCTTCTGTTCCTGGTGTTATTCAATTGGTTTCCTGATCTGTATGTGGTTGTTGGTTGATATAAGTCTGAATGAATGTATGACTTTGGATGTTACCCTAGTTCTGTAGTGCATATATGGGTAGAGATGAGTCTGAGCACTCTGTTTTGGTGCATCATCGCCTTAGATTAGACTAGGTAGATTTTCTTTAGTGCTCTCTCTCTCCCTTTTCCTTCTGAGAATAGATAGGTGCGCCCTGACAGTAAGAGGAAGCTGGCCTTTTCCGGAGACTCAACCTCGCAGTTCAAGTCCCACAGCTTGGAGGTTGTTTCCATGTTTCACTAGGTTGTCCTCACGCATAGGCCTTGGACAAGGGTGCAAACCTAAGTGACAATAGTAACCTCCCTATTTTCACTTGAATTTTTTGGAGATTTCCTTGCCCATTGTTGTTTCATTTGAACCTAATATTATCAGCCTTTGATTTCTTTTCATCTTCAACTTTACCTCTATCTATCCAATTCTTTGCCGAATGACCAAGTTCTTTTCATCCATAACATCTTTTGGTAGAATTTATTTTTCTGACATGAGTCCTCATGAAATTAGCTCCAATGTGTCCAATTTTCCTGCATAAATAACATCTACACCAAGTGTTGTAATCTTGACCAAATATTGCTTTAGCAATTTGTTCAGTGGGATTCCAATTCTTGGTTTTGTAGCTTGAAGATTTATGGCCTTGTTTGTTGCATGTGAAGCATTTTGTTTAAAATATAGTTTTCTCAATGCATTCACTTTCTGCTTAGTTTTCTCAGTGCATTCACTTTGTCTATGTCCATGTTTGATGCAATTGTAACATTTTCCATTAAACTTTTACTATCCATTACTCCAATATTTTTTTGAAGTATGTTGTATCTTTCCACAATGATTGCATGTAGGTCTTTTATTTTTTTGAGCTCCTTGTTATGATGACTCTCCTTGTTTAGTGTAGCCCAATCCTACTTTCACATTGTGTCTTTTCTATGATATTTCAACTAACTGATCCATGCTTTCTTGTGATCTCATCATTCTTTCATTGGCTTTTTTTTTCCTCTAAGATCATTCATGAGTTTTTCATTTTTTGTCCTTAGACTGATGACTTCTTGATTTGCATTATTCAATTGATTTACTATATCTACCTGATGTAGTGAAAGTTGGTGGATTTCATCATCTTTTTCTTATATCCTATTGTTGAGTAATATTTTTTCTTCTTCTTCCATATTTTTGTCATTTTCAGCTTCATTCTTTTGTTCTAGGACTTCACATGTTCTGACTAAATGAATCTCATGTTCTCTTCTCATTTTTCTAACTTCTTGAAGAATAATGTTCCTTCCAAGTAGATCTTCTTTTGCCTCATCTACTTCATCAAAAATTCTCTCTTTTCAAATATCTTCAATTCTTTCTTCTATGTAGAGATTTTCATTCATCCTTTTTGCTAATTATTTTCCTCTTTTTAGGGATTGAGATATTTGCTTGTTTAGTTTCTTGATTTTCTCTATGGACACATGTAGACCTAACTTTTCATTTTGAATAGCTTTTGCTAGCTTATATACATCCATTATCTCTCATCTTTTCTCTGAGATGCTAAACTTTTTGATAAGAAAACCTTGCTTTGATACCAATTGTTGGAAATATAATACATGAGCTAGTTTATTGGGGGGGGGGAGAAGTTGGGTGGGGTGAATCAAGAACCACTTAAACTTATTGAATCCACTTTATTAAGTCATCTAATATACTTACATGCAAGAAACATAAAGTTGTAAAGTAACAAAACCATAACACAACATTTGGTAACCCAGAAACACTCCAAGAAGGTAAAACTTGGGTGGGGATGACACCCACAATGCTTTACTACTACAGTAATATAGCTGGCTTATTAAGGCTTACAAAATATCAATTCTTATGATCTTACTCAGTTAATATTGATAAGGACTGTTAGGTCCACCTCATGAAAGGATTTATACAATCTAATTAAGTATGCACTCTATAAGGAGTTTCTACAAATGACCATTAGGTCCACCTGATTAGGAGATTTGTGACTAATGCACCTATTAGGATGAAGCAGTGGTTGTTCTCTAAAATGCAACTATGATTGCTGATGAAGATTGTTTTAAGTAAAACTAATCACTTGACATTGATAGATGAGTCTCTTTCTTTCCTTGTGTTTCTTGTAGCCTTCTAAATAATCTTTACTTCCATATTTTCTTATAGAATGTTCTTTAACTTATTCACATCTTATTTGGATAACCAAAACATCTTATATTTTGTTTTTATCCAAACAATTATTTCATAGATCAGCCCAAACATGATTATATCCAAAAACAATCACCTTGTCAGCTTAGTGATGAAACTTGGGTTTAATGTCTAACTTGGGTGATGCTAAAGATACTTAGGTGCCAGTGTCACCTTGGCTAACTCTAGCATTCAATTTATAATGGATGTCTAGTTCATAGTGATCACTTGGTACACATTACTGACTCATTTTGCACTGCTAGCTTACTTACTATTCTAGAAACCTCTTTTGACTCAATTCTTACCAAAACTCGATAGATACTATCAAGTCGGTTGACACTATAGCTCAATGTGAACTATCAACTTGGTTGACTATTCTTGCAAGGTTAACACTAATTACTCAGTTCCTTTGTGGGATAGGTTAACACTGCACACTGGATCCTCAGTTACAACTATCTTTTCATTATGACTAAGTGTTTTGACACTAATTGGCAATAATCTTGTAACAAGATTAATAGAAATTTCAAAAAAAAAAGATAGAGGTAGAAAATGAACATACTAGCAATAGAAAGATAGAAAACCGATCACTAAATAGGAAACAAATAATTAAAAATGAGAATAAGGAAAATAGTGAGAATTAACTTATTCTCTTCATGAGATCCACTAGCTTCTCTTCAAGTTGGTCCATCTTCATAGCAAACCTCCTTGATCTGACTAATATTAGAAGTGGTGGTTGTGACCATATTCTTGGTATTAGCTTTGGTCCTTCTCCTAGTCCCCTCATTGTTGTTAGAAGCAACACCTTGGTCCTCAAGAACAACAACAATAGTCTTATCCCTAATAGAGCTCTCAAATTTTTTTGTTAGGATCTTAATGTGCTCATCAAGGCTTTAATAATATAATACTTCTCATCCAAAATGCTCATCATGTCCTTTATCTCAATGTTTTGATGGAAAAATGACTTAATTGACTTAAAGTTACCCAACCAACTGTTCCTGACATTGTTGAGCACATCCATATTCTCTTCTTCACTATTATCACTAAGGATGAGTAGGAAGGGATCAATGAGTTCCTAAAGGTCCAAGTCTGGGTAAAACCATAGATCTGTGTCACCGTTTGTGATACAAAAACCTGTTTTGGTCAAATCTCATTTCTTTATCAAAACTCAATTTAAAAAAAAAACTAAAATAACCTTTTATAGATTTTAGATTCAATATCATCATTATGTAAATTTTTGAGTGTTTTGATTAGTTATAATATGTTATAATCTCAAAATATTATAAGTCGATATTTCAACATTTCAGAAGATGCTCTCTCAAAAAATGATAAAAAATAGTAAATCATATCAAAAAGATAAAAAATATATATTTATCATTAGAGGAGAGAATCCTCTTCACGAATATGTAATTAATTTTCAAGAAGGTATAGATTTGATAGGGAAGTTTTGACAGGAGGAAAAAGTTGTTGGATTCTGACAAGGTCGAACTTGAGTACTTATAACAAAGAAAATATACATAAAAAATAATTATTTCTTTTTTTGTGCACTAGCTATACATGTCATCTATAAAATATTTTCAAATTAGAACAAAAAAAGGTGATTTGCACATACTTGTTTGACGGGAACTACATCCTATATTTTTTACAGTTAAAAAAGGGACCTCAAAATAAAATAAAATGAATAAATTCTTAGTCAAAAAAATTATAAAAATTATAGGCATAAAATTCATACAATTCTACACATTTCATTAGTTTACATCATCTTCGTATTTTAAACACAAATACCATTTTTTTTGTCATTAATGTTGAACTGTCACATTCTGATATCACATTTCTTTATAAAAGGTGACATAGGTTTGTTCTTTTACTGCACTTTACTAGGTTCAACCTCCCTAACCATGAGGTATTTTTTTTACCTAGCTATGCCCAACCTAACCATGTTCAAGTTTATGGTCTTGCAAACCTTTTTTATGGGCTTTGTAGGGGTTGTAGGACCCTCCACCAGAATTCTAAGCTGAGTAGAATGTGAAATATAATCCCCCACATTAGGTTCCTCCATGAGAAAATCCTCCTCATATTGATCCTTAATGAGGTTCAAAGGGGAGTCCAGGCCTTTATTGCAATTTATGTCCTTTTTCTCAATATTCTTCCTTTTCCATAAAGGCTTTTTATTGGTTCCTTCCTCATTAATGTCTATGTCCATATCATTACTAATTGAGGAGCATCTTTATTTAATGAGCAATCTGGCATCAACCAAAAATATTTCTTATTTTCTATACTAGTCCATGGTTCACAAAGTAGTCATTATTACTTTGTTTTTAGGTTGGGCACAATTCACATCATGTTAAGGAGCTATCATAGATCCTTGTCCTAAGTGTGTGCATTGTGATGTTTCCTATTCTAAGTTATCCATCGTTCTTAGTAGTCTTCATTTATTGTAATTTTTATCTAGTGAGAGATGTTGTTTCTATTGGCATGATTTCCTATTGGAAATGTATGTGTAGAATCATGGTCAACCAACTATACCCTTAAGTGGCATTGAAAAATCATTAAATTGGGGTTATGTAAACTTGATGTACAATTTTCAACTTTTTATGAACTTTCTATCAAAATTTTGGGTGAAAAGAATCTATAGGAAATTGAATTTAGTTTCTAAACTACTGGCCCTTATCTAAAAATAAATAAAATTGATTTGTCAATTTTTTAAATTTTAATGCAATAGTACAAATTGCTCAGGACAAAAATAAGTAGACATATTTCTAACCACCTTAATCAAAATTAAATGATAATATTTTTTAATAGGATTCTATATATAATAAGTATACTCATTCTTGCATGTGATGCATATTTTTGAGTATTTTTATTCCAAATAAATAATTAACTATGAATTTTCTGCTATAGTATTTTCAAAGTAAAAAACTCTCATGTCTGACCACCTTAACTAATTCAAAATTCTGTAAAATTAAAATTTCTTTCTTTATAGTAGAAGAAGCATAGAATGTGATGCATCTTTTGGTTATCAAAAATGTTGTACCATTTGAAAGTTATAGTTATTTTTTCAATCAGTGTGTCAATAAACACTTTATACGTAACTCCATTAGAAACTAAGTAGTAATTACTTACTAAACATGTAGTTTGATAGGCATTACATTTATGGAAAGCTAAGAACATTCTTAAGAAAACCTTTTCATTTCATCACATTTGGGTGCAAAAATTCATTAGATACATGTTTGAAGTAAAAAATACACAAGAACAAGCCAAAAATGCATTTGTTGGGATGTTTTTAAATTTGACCACCTAGGGTTGGTATCCAAAGATATACTAAGATTTATAAATATATTATTATTTTTAATTTGGTATTAGGATGGGTGAGAATTAAATTGTAATATATTTTGAAATGCTTTGAGGTATTTCAAAACTACATATTTTTCAGATTGTCACTTTTTAAACAATTCCAACTAAGTTTTACTAAACCTTGCACATTAGGAAGATAACATCCAAATAAATATATATAAAAGACAAAATTTCTTGATCTAAAAATTATGGTGTTGTTATTACCAAATATCAGTGTACCATTTGGTCAACAAAACTTAAAAAGTCATATGCTATAACAGAGAGCATTCAAAGGATATATATATATAGTTGGGATAAAAATCAATCTAAGTTAACACTTGACTTTCTCAGTTTATGTTGTGTGATGCGATCTCTAAGTTCTTAATCGTCCCAAAGATAAAATATGTCATATCCTGCATGGTGCTTGTGGCAAAACGGTACAGGCTAATCTCCTCGAAAAAATTACCAAAGATAAAACAAAGTCAAACCTTTTTTTTTTCAGATTCACAAAAGCATAGTCATTTTTTCATCATGTTTTGGAACTTTTCAAAAATTGATCAACTGTACTTTTGTGGGAGGATAGCCGCATCCCTGCAAGACCACTCACAGCTGGATTAATTGCCTATCCATATCATCGGGCGGCCTGAAGTTACTTCTTCGTAACGGTTTCATTGCAGCCATGATCATCACGGAAGGAAACACTGGATGCCGCGGGCTGAGTCGAACTCTGATAACAACTTCTTAGAAATAAACAAGTTCTTTGCGCCTATATTGTGGTTATTGAAATCATCAATTTGCATGGGTTTTTAACACCATCTGCAGCGGTATTTGCCCTAGGATGATAGATTTATATTGCGTTAATAAGAACCAATGAAATTTTGGCAGTGTGATAACATGGCTTAGGGAAAATAAAAAAATGGCTCGCCTAGTATTATCACCTCAAATGTGTGTTTCACCTAAGAAAATTATAGCGATGACTCTATCCAGAAACATGATGTTCATGTCTTAATTAAAACGTTGCTACAGCATTAACTTTAATAACAGAGACAGCCAAGTAATAATGAACGTTTACAGATCAACATACTCATAAATTTTTAAAAAATCAAGATGTTCTTACAAAACATATGTGGAGATTAGGAACCTGAAGATCTATTGACACTCCTTAACCCGTTACTGTTCCAATCTCAACAGCCACTCCTCCAACCTTCCCAAAACTCTCTTGAAATAGTGTAGCTCAAAACGTAATTTTAAAGCTTCAACTCTCTCTTCCCCACCAAATTCCCTCCTCCTCTCTTAAATCGCTTCCCCCTTCTCCTTCTGCACGCACGCACGCACGCACTTTTCTACGTTACTCTCTTTTCCTTACCTGCAGCTCCTTTTGAACGGCTCATTTTTGCCCCATTTAGCAACTAACATTATTGTTATTAATGGAAGTCTCCTTCATTTAGCAATTAACATTCTTAGTATAGATATCTTAAATAAATCTATTAAAGAAATGTCAATATCCACTACAAAATAATTATAATCTAATTTACTACATCTAAAATTATTTATATTTCTTTTATCTCTTTTTATTTAATTTTTCACTAACTTAATTTTTTTATTTTAATTTCTTAAAAAATGTATTTATTAAATTGTTTTTAAGAGTTTATTCTATTTATAATAAGATTTAAACTTTTGACATGTAGATGGTTGTCAAATTTAACTTGAAAGAATAAAAGTTAACATTAACATGCTCACACCACCCACTCCTCTATTCTACCATTGTAGAATGCCTATCGGCATTAATGAAAAAAAATTCAAATGGCTTAAGAAAAATATAAAAGCTTATACTTCGATTTATTTCGTTTTACTAATTCGAGACCACCATTTTCAAAATTGGAAAACTATTAATTATCATTTAATTTCTCAACTAACTATTACCATTTCAAATTGAAAATATAATCACTAATTGAAAAATTAAGAGCATAATATTTTATTTAAAAATCTAAACTAAGTGTATGTGCGACTACACCATACAATTTGTTGGCCAACCCTACCAAGGAGCTAAACTCCTCTACCTCTACCACTCTTCCACCTTGCACACTAGAACCTCAAACATGCCAACATATCAATATTGCCAACAACGATTATAAATAAAATAAGATCCTCAATACAATAACTCTATCAAAATTCAAAACATTAATTACATTTAAATAATATAAATCTTAAACATTCATCATTCATCACAAGATATAACATGTAAATAAATAAATAAATAGGTTTAACCATCATGTCAACATCTCATAAGATCAAACATATTATGACTATCATAATGATAATTAAATGAAATTACCCATCTAAAACATTAACAATGAAAGTTTAAACAATGTTCATAATGTATTTGACTAAGTCAAGTCATACATAGTCAATCAACACTCAAATTCAAACAAGGTTTTCACCATATAGTTGGAATGCATATCAACCAAGAACATATCAACTAAAGCTTTAAGCTGAACACATTTTGACTTAACGTCTATCTCACCTAAATTTATGCAAATAAATTCTCCAGTCAAGGTCAACCTACCTAATCGATAGAGTCAATAAGGGCCCTTTTGGCAATGGGAATACAAGTAGAATAGGCTTATGTATATTCTTAAAATTTTGATTTTTCTGTTTGGATGCATTAAATCAAAATTGGAATAGGAATAAAATTGGAATATGTATTCCAATTTTGGCCCAAAAATGAAGATTTGCTTCCTATTCCAATTTATTTATTTTAGAAAACACAAAATTTTGAGTCCGTGAATTTTGCATCAACTTTTGGGTGAACCAAACAAGAATAGGAATACATAACCCCATTTTCTATTCAAGAATAAGTATTCTTATTCCCATTTTTATATTCCTGTGACGACCTCCTACCAAATAGGAGTCGCACAAGGTGGGTCATGATACACTATTATCTAGTTTTGAGCTGAAGGATAGAATTTTAAAAATAAAATTGCATTGATAAATTTTTCTTCAAATAACTTGTTTGAATTATCCCAAAAATTGCACTGATAGATTTTTCTTCAAATAACTTGTTTAAATTATCCCAAATATATACAAACAATTTATCTAAATCTACATAATAAATCTTAGAGTCTTCAAGAGTCAGACCAATGATAGCTTTGGCTTAGTCATCTCTACTACTCCATTCCAACAATTTACTTACGTTTTTAGTTGATATGTCCTTTCTGCTTACTATCCACCATAAATTTTTATTCATCAATAGCACTTTTATTTTTATTTTCTATGTATAAAAATTGAAGTCGAAGTTTTTTTGTAATAGAATATCCAATATATAAGATGCAATATTTTATATATATATATATATATATATATATATATATAATATTAGAAGAGAATGAGACAATGTTGTACTCGTATAGAGAGACTTTTTCACAAGACAAATCCATACAGATATTCTAACATCTCAAATTATATGGAAGCAACCAGAAAATGTGAGATTAGATGGTATCAACAAGGGATCAATGAATCCGTCAACTCAGTGTCAAGTAAATAATGAATACCATTATTTTATTGCTTATACTACGTAGATGTCACGTTTAGTAGTCAATGAAAGTTGTTGCTGAATAGTATGTGAGCTAGAGGATGTGGAGAAGCGTTGGCTGCCGACTGGGCTAGGGTTTTTTCCTAGCTTGTTCTTGGTGTTTGATCTTTACTATTTTTCTGTTCTATTTGGATTGCTAGCTACTGGACATAATTTGCGTCGGTGTTTTTGGAAATCTTCTGTAGTCAATTTTGGATTGGGGTTTTATTGTTTGCATGGCAGGGCCTGGGATTTCTTTTCCGTTGGTGAGAACAGATGGTTCTTCTCCAACTATGCATGCAATGCGATCTGAATCATTTTATTCAGGGGAGAGCTCCAAGCTGAAAAAAGTTAATGGTTGTTTTCCACGTAGCCATGATCGCCCTGTTCTGGTTATTCCTCCAATGACTGTAATGGAGGACATTGATTATTGGACCAAGCATGCTTTGATATGCAAATTTCTTGGAATCCGGATTTCCCTATCCGCTCTTGAGGCATGGATCCGCCGCTCTTGGTAGGTGGAAGGCGATATAGAGATTATGTTGGCAGGGAATAGTTATTTTTTTGTTGTATTCTCTTGCATGTCTGATCGTGATCGTGTTTTTGAAGGAGGCCCTTATTTCTACAACCATGTGGGGTTATTTGTCAAACCTTGGCATTCAGGTTTTAATTCTGCTGAGGATCTCCCTTCAACAGTGCTAGTTTGGGTTCGCTTGCCTCGTCTTCCCTTGGAATTTTGGCGTGAAGACATCCTTCGAAAAATTGCTGCTTTTTTGGGGAAGCCGGCCGCGATGGCACATCAATCCCTCAATAAAAAGGTTATTTCTTATGCTAGAATTTGTGTTGAAATTAATTTGAATAACCCATTACCAGATTCTTTAGAAATTTTTCTAGGGGATTCTTCTTGGGTGCAGCAGTTAGATTATGAATCCCTCCCTTTTTGTTGCCGGATTTGTCATGAGTATGGTCATTTGCAGTGTCAGTGCCCCCGTAACTCGAGTTTCAAAGGAGTGGATGGTTCTACAGCTGGCAATGCTGGTGGTTTGGCAAATACTACAGGGAAAGGACAATCTCAAATGGTTAATACTACCAAGGGGATGAATCCGCAAGATGCTATAGGTAAGGGTAAGGCTCAAATGTAGGATAAGGATGGATTTACCCCTGTTCACCCTCGAGCTAAGGGATGTGGTCAAAAGAGGCCTTTGAAAGAAAGATTATCTGATTCAGGTTTTAACCACTTTGAGGTGCTGGATAGTATGGTTCTAGAGGAGGGTATTCCTCCTCCTATCTCTTCTGATCCAGTTTGCCCAAATGAGAGATCTGTTCCTAATGATGCTTGTGGGGCATCTCAAGTTGTAGTATATCAGAACTGTGAGGTTCCTGTAGCTCCTGTGATAGAGGCTCTGGTGACTCCTACAGTGTTGGAAGATAATGATGTTGTTTTGGCTGACTTGGTTAAGGATGTGCTACCATCAGGTAAGGGCAAGGGATCTCCTCTCCCCTTAGGGTTGTTGCCTCGACCCTTTAAGCGGGCTTCTTCTACTCCCCCTCTAAGGAGTGGGTGCAAAACAGACCAAGACAAGATTAAACTTAAAGGAGATATATTGATTGAGTTTGGTTCAGTGAAACCTTTGGATTCTCATTTTCCCAATTCTACCCAATGATGATTATTCTCTCATGGAATGTAAGGGGGTTGAATAGCATCCCTAGACAAAAGGCTATTCATAACTTGGTGGTTGATCATAGTCCTGATGTTTTTTGTATCCAAGAGACTAAGCTCTCTGTGGAGTCTATGGTCAAACATGCCTCTAGTATTTGGTCTCGTGGCCAATGCCAGTGTGTTGGGGCAACAGGCAGTGCTGGTGGTTTAGCTATATTTTGGGATCGTCAAAAAATTTCTCCTCTTGGCTAGATGTCTTCTCGCTCAGCTCTCTCTATGGTAGCTTCTGCTCTAGACTCAAGAGAGGTAATCATGGTTACTAATGTGTATGCACCTGTTGATCTTGTGGGAAAGGAGGAACTTTGGGAATATATTCAATATGTTAGAAATTGTCATCCTTATCATCCTTGGGTGTTAGCAGGGGACTTCAATTTAGTTTTAAGTCTGGAGGAGAAGCATGGTGGTTTGGCTAGATTGGGGCCTTCTTCTACTCTTCTTCGGCAACACATATCTCTTTTGCATCTCTCTTATGTTAAGCCTTCTAATGGTCTCTATACCTGGAATAATCGCAAGACTGGTGTTGCTGCTATCTCAGAACATCTGGATAGATTTCTTGTTTCTTGCTTCTGGTTTAGTGGCACCCTTACTATCTCTTCAAAAATCCTTGATTGGAGGGGTTCAGATCATTGGCCAATCAAATTTTCCGCTATAGGGGCTTATGTTTCGAAGAATCCTCTGTTTAAGTTCCATTTGATGTGGCTTCATGACTCCTCTCTTCATGATTTTGTTTTTTGTTGGTGGAAAGATGGTGCTCCTGCATATGGTACTGCAATGTTCTCATTTTCTAAAAGGCTTCAATATGTTAAAAGGCAACTCAAGATATGGAATAGGGAATGCTTTGGGAACCTTCACTTTATGAAGAGGCTTGCTCAAGAAGATCTTGATGTCATCACAAGGGAGATTAGAGATCGAGGTTTCTCAAAGGATCTTGGCAAGGCTAAATCCCTTGCTGCTAGAGCTCTAGAAGAATGGGAACTTCGAGAGGAAATTTTTTGGAAGCAAAAGGCTAGAGTTGATTGGCTCCAGGAAGGTGATTGAAACACTGCCTTTTTATATAAAACAGTGCAATCTCGCTGGAATCAGAGCACTATCTCTTCTTTGGTTAATTCTCAAGGTATCCAATTGAATTCCTTGCCAGCTTTGTTCTAGGAGGCTATTTCGTACTTCTCTACCCTCTTCTCTGAGGACTCTCCTCCTACTGATAATGAAGAAAATATTATTTTGTCCTATATTCCTTCCCTTATCACTCAGGAAATGAATGATTATCTCATGCATCCTATCTTTTTGGAAGAGCTGGAGGAGGTGGTCTTTGGCATGCCTAAGGGGAAGGCTCCTAGTCCTGATGGCTTTCCAGTTGAATTCTTTCAAGAATTTTGGGACATCATTAATCATGATTTGTTGGAGGTCGTTAAAGAATCCTATGCTAGCAAGCAGATGCTTCAAGCTTTGAACTCTACATTCTTGACTCTTATTCCTAAGAGAGAGGGTGCTAATCAATTGGAGTTTTTTAGACCAATTGCCTTATGTAATGTGGTTTACAAAGTTATTACTAAGTTGATTGCTAAGAGACTAAAAAGGTGGCTTCCCATTATTATCTCAGAAGAACAAGGTGGTTTTGTTGCTGGCAGACAAATTTTGGATGGGGTGGTTATTGCTACTGAGGCTATTCACTCTATGGCTACTTCAAGGGAGAGAGCCATGTTTGTTAAGCTAGATATGGCTAAGGCCTATGATAGAGTTAAATGGAGCTTCCTAAGGAGTATTCTTCTTTCTTTTGGATTTAGCTCTAACTGGGTGAGTTGGATTATGAGTTGTGTTACTTCTGCCTCTTTTTTTGTTCTTATTAATGGTCAACCTTCTCAACTATTTGGTGCTTTTAGAGGCCTCCGCCAGGGTGACCCTCTCTCCTCATATCTATTCATCATCATGGCTGAAGGCTTTGGTAGATTCATTAAGCATCAGGTGTCCCAGAATTCTATTCAAGGCTGGCGGTGGAGTAATGGCTTACCTTCTCTTTCCCATCTTCAATTTGTTGATGATTCTGCTCTTGCCGATCTTGCTAGGATCAAGGAAGCTGAAGCCTTTCGACATGCTTTGGACGTTTATTTGGCAGCTTCAGGCCAGAAAGTTAATGAGCACAAATCTTCCATTTACTTTTTTAACACTCCTAATTCTATTCAGCACAGGATTGTTGGTATCCTACGGTTTTAGATAGGCTCACCTCCTTTGACTTATCTTGGCATTCCTATTGCTGTTTTCAGGCAGCCACGTCTCTTCTGGAAAAATTTTATTACCAAGCTTTAGGATAAGGTAAATCATTGGACTCATAGATGGCTTTCTACTGCTGCCCAGGTTACTCTTCTTCAAGTTGTTATCCAAGCTCTTCCTACTTATAGAAGCATGGTTCACGTTGCAGCTATTTACTTTCTCAAGGAGTTTGATGCTCTTTCTCGAAAATTCCTTTGGAGTGGTAATTTGCATAGTACCAAATGGAGCTTGGTTAATTGGGCAACTATTTGTAGGCCTAAAAAGGAGGGTGGTCTTGGTATTTGATATGCTCTATTGAGTAGTCAAGCTTTGGCTGCTAAACTTTATTGGCAATGGTGCTCTGGACAACATCAACTTTGGGCTCGTATTATCACTCATAAATATTTTCATGGTGCTGATCCTTGCTCTATTTCTGCACTTCCTCTTGAAGGTCATGGCTCAATGGTTTGGCATACTTTGAAGACATGTGCGATGTTGCTGAAGAGGGGTCTGTTCTGGATATGTAAAGGAGGTTCTCAGGCTTTGTTTTGGTTTGATGCTTGGGATGGATTCCCTTCCATTTTATCCATATACCCTTATCTTCAGCCTCTTTGTGACTCTTTTCTTGCTGCTGGATGGGATAAAGTGGCTCATTACAAGACTCCTTATGAATTGGGACCTGTTGTTGGTTATAGATGGAAGCATTCTTCTGATTGGCCTCCTGGAGGTATAGACATGGATTGTCAGGAGTTTCTCAAATTCTGGCCTCTAGAGAGTGTTCTTCATTGCTTGGTCCAGATGTTTTGGCTTGGGGTGGTGCCTTGTCTAGTAAATATCATGTCTCTGTTGGGTATCAGGAGATAACTAGACAATTATTTGGGGATGCTAAGGTCCCTTGGTGGAAGCAAGTTTGGAATAAATTTTCTTGATCCAAGTGCAATATTTTCATGTGGCTAGTGGCTCACAACCGTTGTCTTACCTAGGATAATTTTTGTAAACATGGATTTTAGGACCCCTCTTATTGTGTTTTGTGTGGTAATGGAGAGGAGTCTGGCTCCCATCTATTCTTCCATTGCTCCTATTCTACTCAGATATGGCACCTTTGGTGGAGTGCTTGGGGTTGCTTTTGTCAACATGCTTCCTCTTTGCCTGAGTTATGGGCTCGCTTGGGTAGTGCTCCCTCCAAGTCTTCTTCTCTCCATGCTGCTTGGATTGCTGGCCCATCTTTCATGCTTTGGCATATCTGGTTGGAGAGGAATCGTCGCATATTCTAAGATGTTTGGCTTGGTGTTTTGCATCTTTGGTGGAAAATATCACATTCTCTTCAGGAAACTATTCTTATGAAGTGTGAGCTTGATGGGGGTATGGATCCAGTTGATTTTGCTATCTGTAATCACCTCAATTTTCATCTGCAGGATGGGGTTACAGCTCATAGGTTTCCTTCTATGTCCAGGCAGCTTCACCATCAGAGGAAGGGTTGGGTTAACCGGGATGGGCACTGGACTCCTCCTCCCTGTGGAGTTATGAAAATTAACACTGATGGTTCTTCCTGTGGGAATCCTAGTCTGGCTGGTATTGGCAGAGTGGCTTGTTGTAGTTCTGGGGATGTTAAATTTTTCTTCTCAGTTCATAAGGGTGATTATACTAACAATCTCATGGAAGCTCAGGCTATTTTATATGTTGTGGAACAATGTTTCTTGCAGGGATGGAGTAAGATTATTTGTGAGTCTAATTCCCAAGTGGTGGTGAACATGCTTTCTTTGCAAGAGCTTGAGGATGTTAGTTGGCAGCTGGCCACTGTTGTTAAGCAGATTCTTTTCTTCTCTTCCTCTTTTCAGTTCATTAGGTTCACGTATATTCCTCGTGAATGGAATAGAACTACTGATTGTTTAGCCAAATGGGCTTCTAGTCATGATCCGAGTTGGAATATTAGGGATAGGAGGCAACTGTCCTTTGAGATGGTGTAAGAATTTGATGATCTTGTTGCTCAGGATCGAACTCCTTGTTGAGCTCTCCTTGTTGTATTCCTTTTTGTCTTAATAAATTTTTACCCCTCTTTTTGCACGTTTAGTAGTCAAGAACATCTACGAACTATATGAATTGTTCCTTCGTGACATCATGTATATCCAACATCCTGACTTTTTCTAATTGCCATTTTAACTTTCAATAACATTGTGGATAGTGTGCAATGAGAAAATCATAAATTCCAACTGTAACACAAGGTTTTGTAGGGTACACCAATCATCTAACAACTAAAGAAAATATATTTACAAAATAGAGATATACTCTTTAACTAAATAATCCACTAGATGCGGGGTCTCAAAACATCTTAAAAAATAATAAGGTGTCTTGGAAAATATGCATGCCATCAGTTAAAAAACATTTGCACAATCTCCAACTCCACAAGTCAAAAACACATTTGTCTGATCTCTGAAGGTGGTGTAAAAAATAGTTGTGGCATCTTTGCTGTAGGTAAAAGAAAACACACTTGCATTCTGAAAAGTAATTAATTAATGACTATATATCTGTAAATCATCACTTGACTTTTTTCCAGAGATTTAACTTGTTTGCTTTCTATCTGTCTACAGACATTTGTTGGTCTGATACCACATGAGAGCTTATGAAATATTCGATGAATATTTGATTAATATGCACCACCTTTTATACAATAGGCATTGTATTTTGGTAGTTGCACAAATACAACTGATAGAAATCATATTATAGTTGATGGAGAGTTACAATAGTCAATGTTATTATGCCAAAAAATCTTCTTATCACACCTAAGATTAAAGTTATGATAAATATGAAATCCAAACTTACCCATTCAACATCAATAACAAAGAAGCTTCTTATTGGCAAAAAATGTAATAAAGGTTTCTTTGATCATATTAAATGTTGTTTAGTTGTTTTGATATTCCTATTGTATTATTTAATATAAAAATATTATTTTTTGTAGATAGTCTATTAAGTAGTGTTCAATTTTTTTGTTTGAGTGATTTGATTAAAAAACTAAATATCTATTTTTTATTTAAGTAAAGGTTCTAAGATGTCTACAGTTTATTTTTGTAAATTTATAGAGGGTCGTATGATAGTTCACATGAATTTTGGTTAAGTTTTCAGTTCCTAATACTAAAGTATTATTGTGTGCAAAGGTTTAGTATTTGTTTTAGTATGAGAATGATTGTGTTTCATAGTCTACATCTTATGTTGAATCAATTTCTACTACGAATAATTGTACAAAAGTCATTTGGCTAAATTATATGATGATAGATTTGAAGGTGTGCATTAATGAATCAATAGTTAATTGATGTAACAATTCAAGTTGTATTAGCATTTCAAATAATCTAGTGTAACATTAAAGGACAAAACATCTTTTAATTAAGAGTATATTTTTGAGGGACAAAGTGAACGAGAAAAAAATTCACATTGGATTGCATGCCTACTAAAGAGAAGATTGCAAATATCATCACAAAATATATAGAAAATGATACTTGAGTATCTTTGAGAAAAACTTGGCAGTACATCCATCCTTGTCATATTTAAGATGCTTTGTGTGAAATAAATATGGTGTATTATAACAATATTATTTCACTAGATTGGTGTGTTGGAGTATTATCCTTATGGAGAACACATCCTATGTGGTTTTATACTATAAATTATTATTAATATTTCCAAGGTGGGTTCAAAGAATTGATATCATTTTCCCCTTTTCCACTGATGTCAAAGGGGGATAGATAATTGTGAAAAAAGTATTTCTAAAAATGGGAGAGATATTGAGAGACTGTTTGAGATGGATATTTAAAGTGATGAAGTGGATATGTTTTGTCTTGCTGCATTTATTTATTTTTTAGTTCATATTTTGAACTTAATGCCAAAGAATAAAATATTATTATAGATTTTGTTGAGAATGCTAAAGATTGTTGACGTGTCAA
This sequence comes from Cupressus sempervirens, assembly GCA_028749045.1. Lineage (NCBI taxonomy): Eukaryota > Viridiplantae > Streptophyta > Pinopsida > Cupressales > Cupressaceae > Cupressus > Cupressus sempervirens. Next base: position 270,086,200 of record CM053793.1, on the reverse strand, counting down.
AATTAGTGTTTTGTCATCGATGTCAACGTACTATTTTATTTTTCACATAGTGTATTGAGCAATCATTAGTTAGGTGATTTCAATGGTTCAATTAATATAATAAATAGATATTATTCTATTCATACCAATGGTGATGAGATTCTTATAGACGATGCTTGTCAACTTACAATGGCTAACATGATTATTTGAGTGAGTTTTATTTGAAAACATTGTTACTGGTATTACAGTGTTATTGTATTCAAACGTTTCCTTTTTTTACTATTGTATCAATTGGAACTTTTTTCTGAGAGGTTGTGAAGATCATATTATCATCATGCTTCATCATCATGTTTATAGTTTCTATTTTTCATGATTTTTAGTACAAAAGTCTATCTTTTGATATGCCATAGGTCAATATTACAATTCACTATTGAAGATGGGTTTTGATTTTGAGTTGGAATTGATGGAATTTTTTCAAATGGTATTGATGTTTGTGATTGGTGTTCTTGGATCATGTGATCATCATTCTCTTCGTCTACATAGATTAAGGAGATCAAACTTGACATTTTTAGATAATGTGGGAGTTTCTTCATTTAGGTCCTAGCTAACTTAGTCGAGTAACATTTTGAAATTCTTGGTACTACATATTTTATACTGTAGCATATTTGAGGATGAATATTTGTGTCCCAAATAAATATTAACTTACTTAATTTTTGTAACATTGATAATTGAACATATTGATTTGTACTAGGTTGGCTCTTACACCTAGTGAATATTTTTTCTTTGCAATTTGTATTAATTAGAGATCAATTGTAATTAAGACACTGATAATGAGTATATAAGGCTAGTGTAAGAAAGTTCATGAAAATTTTGGTCATGGATTTATATAGGCATATTATATTCCCTTTTCAGTTTGATTTTAACAAAGTGGTGACAATTCTTGTTGTTATTGAGATGAGATTGATGATCTCAATTGATGGAAAAATGTGAGATTATTTAATGAGAAGTATTATCTTATTAGTGTTCTTAAAAATTAGTCTAAAATAATCAAGGTGTAAGTACACCATATTTTCTAATACTATGTTGAGTACCATGTAGTACATATCTCAGAGTATATCTTGTCTGTTTGACCTCCACTAGGGTTTTCCTTAATGGGTTTATTCAATAACAAATATTATGTCCATGTGATTTTGAAGTGATTGATAACAACCAACAAGATGGGGGGTACCCCCAAAGTAAAAAAAGCATGATGAATCAACTAAAGGTAACCTCCCAATCAACTAACCAATACCAACTTTAAACTTCAAAAAATAATATATGACCATAGTTAGCTTAACAATAATATCAGTCCTTAAACTAATATGCATAATAAATTGTAAAATAAAACAATCCATAAAAAAATTGCTACTATAAGTCCCCTTAATTGGCATAAACATAAAGACCACATGGGGTACCAAGTTCATAGGCATAATCATAAACACAACAAAAATAAGAAAAAGACATAGGGCTAACTACCCTTTTCCAACCCATGGTCGTCATCCTTGTCTCAATCCTCCCCTTCTGCTTAAACTAGTTTGTTCGGGATGGTCTTTAACCAATCCTTAGCCAAGAACCCATAAATGGATGAGTGGTCTTAGTGACTTTGCCTAGGTCCTTCTCCTCTTTGTTCGCTTGCAAAAAATGGAGGGTGGTGGCTACAAAGTGCATGAGCTTGGTGGAAAACTCCACCAAGGTTTTGAATCTCTAGTAGATAGTAGTTTGATTGTCAGCTAGGTCCCTCATGGAATTCTCTAGCCTTTCTAGTCTCAACTTGCTATGCCTATGCTTGGCTTTTTTCCCAACACCTTTGGGGGTTTCTTTCCTCAAGGAAGTAATATCTCCCCCCCCCCCCACTTCTAGCTAGCCTTGAGGGTCTCAGATGTTGGACTAACTGCCAACATTCCCCTTTGAGATTTATGACATGACTTAACTATCTCTTATGTTCTATAAGTCTAGTGGTTGTATCATGGATTAAGAGGTCAATCTTTTGGTGCAACGACAACTCTATCTTATAACAAGTGGTATTAGAGCTTGGTCATAGGTTTGAATGTCCTCGGGTAATGCTAGGGGGGATGTTGGACTAACCACCAATGTTCACCTTTGAGATTTGTGACATGCCTTAACCACCTCATGTGTTCTATAAGTCTAGTGGTTGTATTAGGCATTAAAAGGTTGATCTTTTGGTGTAACAAAAACTCTACCTTGTAACATTAGAGACATGGAAGGGAATTATAGGGCTGGAGGTAGGTAGGGCTACTCGAGAAAGGGTTGAGGAAGGGCTACTCGAGAAAACCCTCCATGCGTTCTCTCCAATTCCTTCTTGCTTTTAAAGAGTTTTTACAAGCTAGCTTCCTCATTGACCTTGACCTACCTCCACCAGTTATTTCCATGTGTTGTATATTACAAAATATTACATTTATTGTTTATCTTTTAGATTTATATTATGTTTGATATTTTTTCAATTTTTGCTATAATAGAACTAGTACAAGCCCCCATCACTCCTCAATTTTTCTTGACCTAACAAAATTCTCCTCTATAATCATATTTATGTAATGATAATGAGTTAGTATATTTCTTCTTACAAGACTAATAATGTCTAATTAAATAATTAAAATAAGAAAAATACATAAATATAGTTTTAATCATCAAAATTAATGACCTAATACATCTCATTAAATTCCACAGTGTTAGTAGTACCTTTTGTGAATTGAATGCTAAAATATTTAGTGCACCGAATCACAATAGCTTGATTTATTAATATAAATAAATGCTATAAATGGTGGCCAAATAATGACAACATTGTTCTTATGAAGATGGTTAAAAATAAAACATGATGGAGATTGGATGATGTGTTATTCTTGTTTATTAAAGCTCATTGTTTACATTTATTTCTATCTTTTCTATTAGATTCTTCTATGGATATTTATGTCTCTTTATTGTGATACATAATTTCCATTATTTAGTAGGATGCAAGCCTTTGCTTCATGTATTGTAAGATTCAATGATATGTATGTATGGAAAGGGAATATCCATAAATGATTCCTCTTTGGATCCAAAATAGACTAGTAAGCCTCAAAAGAAAGTTGTGCTAATAATGAATTTTAATTTTGAGAATTGGTGCAATATAGGGAAATACTCTCTCTGGCCCCCTTGTGGTGACGTATATGGAAAATTGAATTGATTGAATGAGTAATCTAAATCTAGATATTAAGTAGGTGTATACAATCAACCCAATTAAGATATATATTTATGTTAAAATTATGAATGAAAATGAAAGATAAAAGACTTGTCCTGAAATGCATAGATATAGTTATGTTTTAGATCTAAAAAGTGCAAATCTAGATTAAAAATTCAAAAATGAATTGTAGACCCCTAACAAAAATGAAAAATCAAGAAACTGATTTTTTGGCTAAGTAGAGAATAGGTCAACATGGTGGTAATTTTCTAGAATTATTCTTACGATGTAACTATGTTTTTAAGGCATTATAAAATGCCCCACCTAGAATGATTAAAATATTTTAGAGACTTATTTCTAGATTTGCATTCATAATTTTTCCATTCTTCTACCACATGCATAAAATTAAGGCTTTTGTTGTTGGGTGGGTGAGTGTTTTCCTTAGTTAAAGCTTATATTAAGGAGTCAACCTTGAATTTTAATTAATAAAGGAAATTCTCACATGTAGTATGACTAAATAAAATCAAATGTAAGACAAAATTATATTTGAGGATGCAACTGTATATGATCAAGTATGTAAATGTAATAGTCATGACTCAAAGAAAGAAAAGAAAAATAAAAGAAGTCAAAACTTCATGAATAGTAATATATGTTAAATGACATGGATGAATAAGAGGGGAGCTTGAAGCAATAATATAGATCTCAATCTTTAAATACAAACTCTACTACCTTGTTGAAGGGAAAAGCTTAATACAAAGAGGGAATGCTTAGATTTGATAAATTCTTGAGGATTCTTTCTTGGTTCCTTTAACACCATGCATTGATTTCTTACTATTTTGTGGAATTATTTTGAATGCATAGTGTAAAAGTGAATTCCTTGAGCCTCCTTATATAATATGTTTTGGGCTAGGAAATAATACAAGTTGAGTCTAAATTTTGAAATTAATATTTGAAACCTAGAGGAAATATGAACCTTGGGCCCCGTAATCACTTGGGAAGAGGTTGACTAGGATCAACCCCTTGTGGAGTAGTTCAACTTTGTTTTACCTACTCTAGAATAGGGAAACCTAGTTTTAATTTTTTTGAAGTTGATGAAGGGTGCTCCCCTTAATACCAAAAACACATAACAAAAACAAAGAAACAACAATCATTTGTGAGAATGAAATATGGACTTCTTATTATCACTACAAATGTGGAATTACAAAATTCACAATTATAATATGCTAACCCACATGGGAACCTTCATTACAGTAATTTGCAAGACAAAGTTGAGAAGTATCACCCAGAGTTGTCTTAGATAATGTTTAGGCATTTCTTAAATAGGTGATTTATGTCACATGAGAAGGTTCTACACACTCAAACTTAATACCTAGGGCTAACAGATCCTAATAATACATATAACATCAACAAAATACACCTTTGACATTTATTTTGGACTATTTGTTCAGCCTAATTTGGAGGACCATAACTCTTGAACCATTGTTCTAATTGGCTATTATAACCACTTTTCAAAAACCTCAACTTCTACTCTATAGGCTTGAAAATGTGGAAGCACCCATCTGTTGAGTTTTCAAGTCTCATTTGGGCACTTTTAGGCCTTTAACAGTGAGCCTACAATTAATATACCAAAATTGTAGACCAAAAATCCATAATAAATCCATGAATACACATGATATGGTACCGAGCCTCAAATGGTAGGCTGATATATCTAAGATGAACATCCACCTCTGAAATTAGGACATTCTGGGCTTTTATGACTTACTTACTAAGTAGCAAGCCTCCACAAACATCAACTCTTCATTAAGACAACCCTTAATCAAATAACTAAAATAAAATATTTTTGGTTGATGAAAGATTTCTCTTACACCTAGTATGCTCCTGCATCAAGCACCTAGGGAAATTTGGGAAGTGACCCTATCACATCTTAGGTATTCAGAGTAAAAATAAGATGGTTAACCTCCTTCCTTGCTAGCCATGATTAATGTTTTACTGGCCTCCCTTTCCATTTGACTAGGTATTGTTCATAATTTCTATTCCTTGTACTTTTTCCAACATAACTATCCAGTATTTCCTCAATCTCCTTTGCAGCCAAACTAGCTATGGAATACTCTACTATTCTTTTGCAACTTCATCTCCATCACTTACTTCATAATACACTGTCAAATCTAAAATGTTAAATACTTGTAAAATATTCAATTCAGTAGGCAAGTCCACTTTATTGGCATTTCTAGAATCATTCCTTTTCATTATCTTACACAATCTAGACTTGTTCATCTTTAGCTGATTATATGTACCCATTGGAAAATGCTTCCTTCTCAAATGAACAATGAATTCATCTCCTATCCAAAATTTTTTATACCTCCTTTTCACATCTACCTTACCTGTGTACTATGTATTCATCTTTGTAATGTGCATCCTCACCTCCTCATGGATATTCTTCAAATGTTCAGTGAATTCTTCTACTTCAACACTACTTATCTCTCCTTTATCCAACTGCCTCAATTCGGAAGCATTCTTGGGACCACTCCCATATACAATATGGAATGGTGATTTACTAGTACTCCTATTGAAAAAATTATTATATGTGATTTATGCTTGTGGTAAAATTAGATCCCATCCTTTTGGTTTATCTCCAACCAAACATCTCAACAAGTTTCCCAAACTGTGATTCATGACTTCTATTCATCCATCAATCTATGGATGATGTGATGAACTAAACTTCAAATTTGTCTTCAATGTTTTCCACAATGTATGCTAGAAATACCCAACAGATTTAGTATCTCAATCTGAAACTTTACTCTTTGGTAGACCCATGTAGTCTCACTACTTCTCTGAAAAACAACTCTGCCACATGAAGAGCATTGCTAGTCTTCTTGTAGGGAATGAAATATATCATCTTTGAAAACTTTTCAACCACCACAACTATAGAATCATGCCCTCACTAAGTCATTGGTAATCCAAGAACAAAATTCATGCTAACATCCTCCCATGACTTCTCTGGTATAGGTAATGGTTGATACAACCTTGTATTCTACTTTACTCCTTTTTCCATCTTGCATAATCAACAAATTTGCGCAAACTTCTTTACATCTTGCTCCAACTGTGGCAAGTAATCATTCTCAAAGTGTCCAGCTAAAAGTGTCCAGTAGTGGTCTTATCTCTACCAAAGTGCCAAACCAATCCTCCACTATGTTTCTCATTGATGATATTCTCTCTCATTGAACTCCATGGAATGTAGAGCTAGCTTCCATTAAACAAAAAACCATCTTGGATTACAAAATCAAACCACTTCATCCTATCAAGTGTAATAGGTTTTGTAAAAGCCTTCCAAGCAAGTCACCAAAATCAAGATCCTCTACGTAAATTTTTTTGAGTTCCTTGAACCCAACCACCTCAATATGCATCTCTCCCAATAAAGGATGTCTTCTACTAAAATTATATGCAATTCTATTAGACTTCCCACTCCTATGTTTCAAAACAAATGTATAATTCCACAAAAACTCAACCTACTTCAAATGACTTTGGTTTAATTTTCCTTGACTATTCAAATAGTGCAAAGCTTGATGATTAGTATACAAAGAAAACTCCTTAGGAAGAATATAGTGTCTCCACTTCTTTAATGCCTTAACTATAGCATAAAATTCCTAATCATAAGAATAATATTTTCTTTTTGAATCATTCAATTTCTCATTGAAATAAGCATCAAATCTACCTTCTAGGCTCTAAACAACTATTGATCTGCTACTAGCATCAAAATCTATTTCAAACACCTTTTTAAAATCTAGAAGTGCTAAAACAAGATACTCTATAACTTTCTATTTCAACAAATTAAAACTATTATATGCTCATACTATCCACTTTTTTTTTTCCTATCTCCCATTGTTGTTTCAATCAAGGGTCCAAAAATATTGCTAAAACATCTTATGAACTTTCTATAAAAACTAGCCAATCTATGAAGAGATCTTACCTCTATAACACTCTTCGGAATAGGCCATTCAAAGATAGCCTTCACTTTCTATAGGTCCATTTTCAAACCTTCTACCAAGAATACAAATCCAACATAAATGAACTCCTTTACAAAATTGCACTTCTCTAGGTTTATCAATAGCTTCTCTTGCCTCAACTTATCAAAGACCTTTATAATATGCATCAAGGGCTCCTCCAATGTCTTAGTAAAGATCAAAATAACGTTTAGGTAAGAAATGAGAAACTTACCCTAAAATTCCTTTAGCACTTGAATTCATGAGCCACATGAAAGTGCTTGGTGCATTGGTTAGCCCAAAAGGCATGTCCAAACACTCATACAATCTGTCCCTTGTCTTGAAAGTTGTCTTCCACTCATCACCTTCTCTGATACAAATTTGATGGTATCCACTCTTCAGAATTTTTTTTGTGAAATACATAGCTCTACTCAAATAGTTGATAATATCATCCATCCTTGGCAATAGAAATTTGTACTTGATTGTGATCTTGTTAATAGCTCAAGGATCTATACACATCCTTCATTCTCTATTCTTCTTTGGTGCTAATACTACTCGTACAAAACATGGACCCAAACTCTCTCAAGTCAAGCCTTTCTAGAGTAGCTCATGAACTTGTCTTTTCAACTCTTTACATTTTGCTAGTGTAATTTTGTGCAATGCATTTTTTGGAAAAATAGCTCCTAGAATCAAATATGTCTGGTGATTGATAATCCTCATCGGGGGTGATCCATCAGGCACATTATGTGACATAATATCAAAAAACTCTCCCAACATATCTATAACTTCTATTGCTACATCCTGATGCAGGAGCATCCAAAGGTATAAGGGCAATCCTGTGTCACCCAAAAAAAATATACTTAGACTTAGTTTTTGTTTCATGTCTTTACATTTTTGGATACCCATTTGGCTCAAATAAAGGTTCCAACTCTCATAGTTCAACTATCAGTGCATTTGAAAATCTCAAAAAAAATAGGAGCATGTATTTGGGCCATCATTTCAGTAAACTAGAAGGTGTGAATTGGCCAGATGAAGGTAATCATGATTTAGAGCATTCCAGAAAAAGAATCAAGTCAATAGGCCCCACAGTTTGAAAGTTATTGCAATTTTTCGGGTTTTGGAGACCTCCTAAGAATGCTTCAAAGTCAGGTTTGGGGCATTAAATGACCTCAAAAAGGGTCAAAAAATGGGGAACGAGCGAAGCTCGTCCATAGGGCTATAGAGCACTTTGAGAGCTTTCTAAAAATGTTAATGGTTCATCAATCAGAGCTACGGTTCAAAAGTTATGCCTCCCAAAAGTTCGGTTACCGTTTCTGGATTCTTCTAGATTTGCATCGACTTCTAACGCAGCTTCTTGAACCTTCTATTTCATCGGTGGATGCCTACTAGCACTTTCTAGAATGTACTCCTAGTCTTTAACCCTCCGGGGTCTATTTAAGGAGATTTCTGGCATTGTAAAAGGCAGTTCGGAGTGGAGATTGAGAGGAGGTGCTAAAAGAAGAAATTATCTCCAGATTTATGCTATTGTAAGCCCTTAGGGCATGTTTTGAAGTTTATTTTCTCTGTACTATTTGTACTAGCTTATTTTCTTAGTTAATATAATTTTCCCCTTTCTGTTGGTTCCATTCTGTTCTTGGGTTGTGTCCCCATCACGTCCTCTACTTCTTCTTTACCATCTTTTGGAATTATGTCAAAATACATATGCTCATGCTTCATAACTTGGAGAAACTAATTTCCATCAATGAAACATATTCTAGCAATACTACATATGTTTACTTCTTTCTCCTTCAATGACTTCAACTTATGCTTTACTCCATCCTTTCTTAGAGTGTAGGTATTTTCTTTCCCATCATGTAAAGCATGCCTATCAAACTGCCATGGCCTACCGAACAACATATGACATATGTCCATATGTATGATATCACAAAGCACCTCATCCTAGTAGCTTCTGATCTTGAAATTCACTAAGCATTTCTCACTGACCATGACCTTGTGGTTATCTTGCACCCGAGCAATATTATATGGGCATGGGTGTTTCTACCTCTTCAGATTCAATTTTGTGACCATCATTTCTGACACCATATTGTCATTACTTTCACCATCAATGATCACTTGACAACACTTATCTTCACAATTACACCTTGTGCAAAACAAGCTCCTTCTTTGGTCAGGTTTATCTCACCACTTAGAGTAACTCTTTTGTTAACTAGGACTTCTCCTCCTTCAACATCCTCATAATGTGATGATCTAGTACCTTCATCAACATGCCCAACTCTAGCCTAACCCACTATTCTTTGGTCAGTCCTTCCTTGGCATTCGGAACATTCAAATTATATATGCCCTTCTTTACTACAGTGAAAATATTTTCTACCAAAACCTCCTCTTCTAGATCCTTTCCCTATTCCTCTTCCTCTTTGATCCAGAGGAACTCTTTTTTTTACTAGGACTTCTCCTCCTTCATCATCTTTATAATGTGATGATCTAGTACTTTCATCATCATGCCCAACTCTGGCCTAGCCCTCTATTCTTTGATTAGTCCTTACTTGGCGTTGGGAACATTCAAATTATCTATACCCTTATTCTCTATAGTGAAAGCATTTTTTGTGAAAACTTCCTCTTCTAGATCCTTTCCTTATTCCTCTTCCTCTTTGATCTTTATTATTCTAGTTGTGCAAAAAATTGGAATTATTTCCCCTTTGGTTTTGACTACTACTTCTAGCCTAATCCTTGTTCTTATGATAATCATTTTGGCCTCCATAAGATTGTCCACCAGATTTTCCACCATGACCTCTACCACTATTATTCTTATAAACTTTTTTCTTAGCTTTTCCTCAACTCTTAAGGAAAATAGATACACCTCCTCAATACTAGTCACTCAAACAAGAATTGACTCCTCTAAATACTTGGTCTTAATCCATTAAGATAATGATCCACTTTCTTCTTATCAACTTCTACGTGGTTGGTTCTAATGAGAACTTGGTAGAACTCTTCAGTATACTCTTGAATAGATTTTATCGCTTGCTTTGACCCTTGCATTTTTGTCAACAAATCAAGCTCATAATCCATGGCAATGAATTGTCACTTTATTTTGGCTACCATCCAATCCCACCTAGTGATTTTGTCCTTTCATCTTTTATTTTACTCCAACTGGATCTCCTACCACTAGATTTTTGCATGACCCTTTAGTTTGGCCTTTGCAAACTTGACCCTATGCAAATCTTCAATATCTTTGTATTCAAAGAACTCTTGTGATTCACTGATCTAGTTGATCAATTCCTCTAGGTTGAAATTTCCAAAAAATGTAGGAACATCAAATTGAGGTCTTTTTCCAATACTAGAAATGGCCTTAAAAATCTTTGCTTCCTCTGGGTTAATAACTTCCTCTACTATGGCTTGGTCCACATTTCCTTCCTCTCTTTCATGCTTATTTTCATCATATCCTATGGAAAGATTCATTACTCTACACTTTTTTTCTTGTAATTATTGCATTTTCCTTTGGAGGGTTCCAAAATCCGCAAGAGAAGTTAGCTCTTCCACCACGAGCTCTTTATGGAGGCATTTTTACACTTCTTCAAAAACCCTACTATAGACTGCCTAATAGTTGGTGATCTATCTACATGCATAGCCCAAACATGATCCTAGTGTGCACTTCCTCACAATCATCGATCTATGTGCACACTCGATAACTCTATCTCTGATACCACTTGATGAATGACGCACTCCTTAATACCATAAACACATAAAAAAACAAGGAAACACCAACAATGTGTGAGAACAAAATATAGGCTTCTCGTTATCACCACAGATACGGAATTATAGAATTCATAATTACAATATGCTAACCCTCATGGGCACCTTGATTATCATAATTTGCAAGACAAAGTTGCATACTATTACCAAGAGTTTTCTGAGAAAATGTTTGATCATTTCTTAAACAGGCAATTTTATGCCACCCCAGAAGGTTCTAGATACTCAAACCTAATACGTATGGCTAAGAGAACCTAACAGTACATATAGATTTGGCCAAATATACTTTTGACATTTATTTTAGAATTTTTGGTCAACCCAACTTTGGAAGGCCATAACTCTAGAACCATTGTTGTGGTTGGCTATTATAACAACTCTTTGGAAACCTCAACTCTCTATTTGCAGGATGAGATTTGTGCAAGTGCCCATTCGTCAATTTTTTGGGCCTCATCCAAGCACATTTAGCCCTTCAATGGTGAGCCTAAAATTTATATACCAAAATTAAAAACCAAAAATCCATAATAAATCCATAAATGCACATGATATAGAATTGAGGTTCAATAGTTAGGCTAATATATCTAAGATGAATAGCCATCTTTGAAATGAAGACATTCTGAGCTTGGATGATTGACTTACTAAGTAGCAAGCCTCCATAGACAGCAACTCTACATTAAGACAACCCTTGCTCAAACAACTAAAATGAAGTATTTTTGATTGATGAAAGATTTCTCTTACACCCAGGATGCTCCTACATCGTAATTCTTTCTTCATCTCATTTGAAAATTATTTCCACAATAAATCATGTCCTCAAAATATGATATCATCAACAAAAAAATTTAGCAAGCTATATCTTTCTCTTAGATTGAATTTTCAAGTATAGATTGGTGTATCATTGGTTCTCATAAAAACTAATTTTCCCCAATTATGTATGTATCATTTGACACCATCCTCTAGGATCTTGTTTCAAACCATATAATGCTTTCTGAAACTTACATACAATGTTTTTCATGCTAGGATCAATAAATCCTTTAGGTTGTTCAATGTAGACTTCTACCACAAATCCATTCAAAAATATAGATTTTACATCCATTTGGTATACCTTGAATCCTTTTTAAGAAACATAATAAAGTAATGTTCTTAAGATATTTCAACATTGCAATTGGGGAAAATATATCTCTATAGTCAATTCTTCTCTCGTGTTTATATTGGTTACAAACTAGTCTTTCTTTGTTCTTTGTGACTCACCATTCTTATTCAATTTGTTTCTAAATACCCACTTGGTTCGAATCACACTTCTATGCTTTGATCTTGGTAGAAATATCCATGGTTTGTTCTTCTCTATTTAATCAATTTCCTCATTCTTTTATTTAATCTAATCTTCATTATCCAATACATTGTTGATTGATTTAGGCTAAAAATCACATAATAAACATGTGTCATTCTTCAGCTTGCTTCTTTTCATGACTCCTAAATCTTTTTATCCAATGATTTGATCAGGTGTATGGTTCCTTCTTACATACTTTTCTAAGATATTTTTAGGATAATATAAGCTGAGCAATAAATTTTGTGATGATTGAGTTATCTAGTAATGACCAAGGTTGAGGAACATAGTTCTCATTGAGTGTCAACATTTTTTATTTTATGAAGGAATTTAGATTCATAATTGACATAGTTGAATTATTGAAATATGTAAAGTGTGTTGAAGATAAGGATTAATGAGCATGATTATTTAATGCAAGAGAAGTCAACATTGAGTATTTCTAGGAAGGGATTCAAAAAGAATTTTTGAGAAGTTTTCAGAAGGAAAAGAAGAAAACAAAATGATGGAAGGATCTAATGAATTCAACCTAAACATAAGATCAATAGTGTTGTTTTAGCAGAAATAGATCAAAGTTACCTTTTTAAGGTTTCATAAGGATTAACCTATAGAGTACAAAAATTTCTAATTTTGTTGACTGGTAAACTTAAGCAGAAGCTTGTGAAGAAGGAGAAGAGTTGAGGTGAAGAGTGATTTCTTGAAGGATTTTCTAAAAAGATCAGAGATAGCGATGGAGACATGAATGGATTACATTTAGTGATTTAGAGGGTGATATACATTGTGATCTATATTTTGATAATAATTTGTATTTATCAAATCAAATTGTCATTACTTTCCGACCATAGTATCAGTTAAAATCTTTTGATCAAGATTGAACTAATAGTCATTTATAAATACTTTAATAAAGTTGTCATTCTAATGGAATATTTTGAAGTTCTCTAAAAAAAACCCACTCCTAATAGGGTTATTAAATATTTTAATAGGTTCACACCTAACATTCATATTGTAACCTTTAATAGGGTTGACTTGTAATAGAGCTCATTTCAAAAGACTAAAAAATTAAAGTGACATGGTACTAGTAGTTTGTCCCAAATAAGGTTTCCATGTTAAATCATCGTGTCTTAATTGTGTGCATGTCATTTGAGATGTTTTATTGTTTAATGTTTTACATTGTAAAATATGGTTATTATTGCAATAGTAAACTACAAATTTATGTTACTAATAAGTTGTTATAGAGACCAAATGAATTAGACATTTAATCTAAGTTATTTTACGAGTTGAAAAGTTTAATTGATGAATCTAGACTTGAGGATAACTTATTCACCCCCCTCTTAGTTATTATAAATCCTTCAAACACATCTCTTCATTCTTCTTGTGGTACTTCACTTGGTCTATCTTTCTCATCTTCTTTAGGTGTTTCCTTATGTAAGTCAATATTGTATGTCTGGTGTTTGACCTCCTCTCTAATATTCAACTTCCTCTCTCCTTTACTTGAATCATATAGTCTTACGCTTGACAGTATGTTGATGCTCAACAAAGATTTTTGTTGAACCTCAGGAGCTTCTTGTCGCTAATGCTCAATATCCTCTTACTCTAGTTCAAGTAAGGTATTTTGTTCTCCTTCATATATGTAGATAAATTTTTTGTAATCTTTAGGTTCTTTCCTACATTCTTCTTTCATTCTTTTCTACAAATTTTCCAACTCTAACATTTTCACTTTCCACAATTTTTTAGTGCTAGAATACAAACACTTCTATGTCTTTCTTTTATTAAAATATCCTAATAATATACCTTCATCACTTTTTGCATCCATTTTTCATTTCCTTGCATCTTCTAGTATATAAAACCGTCTTCCAAAAACTTTAAAATTATTGACATTATGTGCATAGCCATAACAAAGTTCTAAAGGGGTTTTGTTTGTACCTTTCTTTAGTTGAACTCAGTTCACTATATTATAGACAATAATACTTACATCTTCTCTTCAATAATTTTGTGAAACATTCTTTTCCATCATTCGTATTTTTACACTGTCCATGATTGATCTATTTCTTCTTTTAGCTATCCCATTTTGTGGTGGAGCCCTTGGTATACTCATTTTACTCTTGATTCCTTTTTCAATTCAAACTATATTCAACTCCTCTGATATAAATTCACCACATATATATGATCTCAAATATTTCAAATTCTTACTTGTTTCCTTTTCAAATCTTGTCAAATACCACATAAACATTTGAAAAGTATTAATTTTTTCTTTAAGAAGCATTACAATCATCATTCTAGAGAGATCATTAACAAATAGAATAGACTACTTATCATCATAGTATCTTTTGTGTCTAATAGGACTACATAAATTATTATGAACCAACTGCAAAATATCATAAAAAAAATAGGCCATGCTCTTAAAACTAGACTTTGTTATTTTTCCCAATTGACATTTTTTGCAGATCACTTTATCAAGTTTTCTCAATCTTGGTAACCCACTTACTCTTTTTATCTTACTAATATTTACCCAATTATCAAATTTCACATGACATAGCCTCTTATGCCATAACCAAACATCTTGAAATTGTGCAAATGGACATGTATCTTCTGAGATGTCTAGATACAATAAGTTACCTATAGTTTACTATCCATTTCCAATTAGTTCACTAGTAGCATCATAGATCTTTTCCTTCTCATTTTGGAATTCAACATCATAAACTAAAATGTTCATCTATGCCACACCAAACAAGTTATATTTTAGTCCATCAACCCAATATGCATTGTCACATTTTCTCTTTTCATTTAAAATAAATGATCCTTTATGTTTTAGATAACATGGTGCATCATTTAAAAACTTATCACAACTCCCATTATAGTAGTCTAGCTTTTAAAACTTACTTGTATCATTAGTCATGTTATGTGAGAAACCACTATCAATTATCCATTTATCATTCTTACTCAAATATGAGATTACAGATTTTTTCTCTAGTTTTTCATCTTCATTAGATTCATCTTTTATTAAAACATAAAAAATTCCTCATCATTTTCATTTGAGTAACTTTCAGGACCATATTATTGAGTAGTATAACAATATTTCTACCTTTTTCCTTTATAGGCTTTGTTACCTCGATTGTCTTTTTTGTCTCTCCTTCCTCATTATTTGGTGTCTTTATTTTCCCCCTTTTTTATCTCTTTTACAACATCTTGTAGTAATATTACCATCTTTGTTACATGTAAAATTGATGTAGGAGCATCCTAGTATTTCTTGCAATCCTACATTGTTGGAGGTATTTTTCTTAAGTGTTATGGAGCTCGGAAAACACTAGTGTTTGAAAGACACTGGGAGCTAAACATGGTTTGTAGAGCTTAGCATGGTCTTGGAGCTCGGTATGGTCTATGGAGATTAACATGGTCATGGAGCTTGGCATGGTCTGTAGAGCTCAGCATGGTCCATGGATCTCAACATGGTCTTGGAGCTTGGCGTGTTTTGAGGTGCTCAACAATGCTTGTGGTTTGGCTTATGCTTGGCTTGGTCTTTTTTATGCTTAGCTTATTCTTGGGTCGTATTGGTGTTGAGTTATCTATGGGCCAATGTTTGGCATTTAATTTATGTATGGGTATTTAATTTGTGTTGTACCCAACTTTTGGCTCAACATATATTTAATATGAGGGATTTAATTTAGTTTTTAATGAATGGGGCTGACTTGTAGCTTAGTTGAGTATAAGTAAGAGGTCTTGTAGAGCCTTTAGGTATTATTCATCTAACTTAGAGAAGAGGATGAAGGGTAGATGAAAAATTTGAAGATCTAGTAGCTATGGCTTGAGAACTAGAGAATTTCTTGGAGGACTTGTGGGTACAAGTATGGATTCTTCATGGTGTTCTTATCCAGTTATTGATCTAGACTAGCTAGGATTGAAATTGTAAGTTGGATCTTGTTGGATCTTGCAGAATTGATATTATAATTGTTGTTTGTATTTGGCCCTAACTTCGACAGCCTTATAGGTGGGCATATTGAATGTAATCAATTATTTATGAATAAAGAGTTATGAAATGGTATCAGATCTTGCTTTGTTGAATTGTTTTTTTTTGTGCGATTATTTGTTAGGGACTAGGACATCCCCTTTGGGAATTATCCTACCTTGTACTATGTTAAATGGTATCAAAATGAAGGTTTTCCTAAGTGTGTAGATAGATCACTGAAGTGGTGGCAGTTTACACTAAGATCTTGGATTGGAGAAGGTTGATCTTATGGAGCTGATTGATCTTCTAGATTGGTGCATCTATTTCTTAGGGTTTGCAAAAATCTTTGAAGATTCCTCCAAGAAGATTGGACCCTATGAAAATTAATGATCTTAATAATTTTTTGGAAGAATGATCTCAAAGAATATTATAGCCAAATTCATATCTGAGATTGCATTGATGAAGACTAACATAATTGCTAAAATTGTGAGTGCTTTGGGTGGTACACCAAGGCATATGGGTACCGAAGGTAGTTATAAGGAAGTTGCTAAAGACTTTGATGTTACTGGATCTAGTGGTGAGGATAAAATTGATTGTGTCGAGAGACCTTTTGGAATTAGGTCTAGTCAATTTGATAGACCTCAATCTTAGTTGAATCTGACATATAAGATGGAGGTTTCTAATTTCTCAAGTACTTTGACTCCTGAAAACCTATTTGATTGGATTGGTGAATTGGAAGACTAGTTTGGGCTTGAGGATATTGAGGATCTACTCATAGTGAGGTTGGTACAAATTAAGTTGACAGGAGATGTTTCTCTTTGTTGGAAAGAACTAGAGAGAGATAAAAAAGAAGAAGGTGAAATAAAGATCACTAGATAGAGATTGATGGTGACTAAATTGAAGGCTAAGTTCATCCCTGTTGATTATGAATTTGAGCTTTTTAGGAGGTTGTAGGATATGAAGAAGAAAGATATGATTGTGAAGGATTATACTGAGGAGTTTTGCAAGTTGACTATTCAGTCTAGTCATAGAGAATTGTCAAAGGAAAAGGTAGCTCAGTACATTAGTGGTTTGAGATTCAATATTCAAGATGAGGTTGGTATGCTAAATATTTCTTTAGTTGAGGATTCTTATTAGTATGCTCTAAAGGAAGAAGAAAGAAGATAAGTTTAAGAGAAAAAGTACAGGTAATGCTAGATGGAAGGAGAAGCTGGATAACTTGACAAAGTCTAAACTAAGTATTGAAGGAAAATCAAAACCTGTTGATCTAGAAGAGAAGGGAAGGTGGAAGTGGATTTAGTGGTAATTATTTTAGATGTGGTGAAGAAGGGCATAGACATTTTGAATGTCCTCATGCTAGGAAAGTTATTGTTGTAAATGAGGTTGTGGTCCAAGAGAGTCAACTTGAGTAAGGAGACAGTTTTCTAGCTCGATGACTATCGGTTGGTCAGAGGATATTGGATTCTTGCCAGAGGAATAGTTTGTATAATAGTTGTTGTAAGTCTAGTGGTAAAGTCTACAAGGTGATTATGGATGATGTTAGTACTTATAACCTTGCTGCAAAGGAGATGTTTCATAAACTTGGTTTGAAGAGAGTGAGACACCCTTATCATTATAGGATTGGTTTGTTGCAAGGTGAGCATGCTTTGGAAAGGACAGATAAATCCCTTATTGATTTCTAGATTGGCTAGTATAAAAATCAAGTTTTGTGTGACATTGTGGACATGAATAGTTGTCATGTATTGCTTGGTAGACCTTGGTAGTATTATTGCAGAGCTGTGGATGATTGTGTCAAGAATGTGTTTACTATTGAGAAAGGTGGCAGGAAGTTTTCCCTAATTCCTTTGTAGAATGAAGAAATCAATAGAAGGAACCTAAGAATTGGAAGTTGAGTTGAGTTGGTAGATTCTAAGAAGGTTGGAGATCAACATGGAAAGTAGACCTATAGTACACTGAATATGGATGTGAAGAAGCAAAAGAAGAACAAGGAAAAGAGTGTACAAGTTGAAGACTTGGAGGATATGTATGTGAAAGCCAATTTGGGATTTATGTGTTGAATCACAGAAGATGTTCTTATAGCTACTGAGAACATCTTTCAACCTAGAGTGTCTGATGTAGGAGCATCATGGGCTTGCTTACAATGCTGTATGCTTGGAGGTATCTTGGTTAAGTGTTGTGGAGCTTGATAGATACTGATGTTCAACAAATATTGGGAGCTTGACATGGTCTTTGGAGCTCAACATGGTTCATACAGAGATCAACATGGTCTATGGAGCTTGGCATGCTCTATGGTTGTGGTTTGGCTAATGCTTGGCTTGGTATTTCTAA
Organism: Cupressus sempervirens; assembly: GCA_028749045.1. NCBI lineage: Eukaryota > Viridiplantae > Streptophyta > Pinopsida > Cupressales > Cupressaceae > Cupressus > Cupressus sempervirens. The sequence continues at coordinate 270,067,691 of CM053793.1, read as the reverse complement.
CGATCGAGTTGGTCTTGGGTCCTATTGGTGCCAAGTTGTCTGTGGGCCAACTTTTGGCATTTAATTTGTGTATGTGTATTTAATTTTTGGTGTAACTAACTTTTGGCCTGACATATATTTAATGTGAGGGATTTAATTTACTTTATAATGAACTAGTCCAACTTGCGGCTTGGTTGGGTATAAATAAGGGCTCTTGTAGAGTCTTTAGGCATTATTCATCTAGCTTGGGGAAGAAGATGAAGGGTAGATGCTAACTTTGAAGAGCTAGTAGCTATGGCTTGGGATCCAGAGGATTTCTTGGTGAACCTAAGGGTACAAGTGTGGATTCTTCTTGGTGTTCTTATAAAATTGTTGATCTAGACTAGCTAGGATTAATATTTTAAGTTGGATCTTGTAGAACTAATATTGTAATTGTTGATTGTATTTTTCCCTAACTCAAAAGGCCTTACAGCTAGGTATATTGCATGTAATCAATTATTTTTGAATAAAGAGTTGTGATTTGGTATCAGATCTTGATTAATTGAATTTTTTCCACTGTGTGATTATTTTCTAGGGGCTTGGACATCTACTTTGAGGATTCTCCTACCTTTCACTATGTCAAAAATAAATTAGACAAATTTTACCTTTGTATTTACCTTTTCCTCTTGGTAGCATTCTTTCCAATAATGCTTTTGGATCATCGAGATCATCATCTGATTCACTATCACTATTCACAAGATTACTTTTTGAACTTTTTCTTCTTTTGGATCCACCAAGGGTTAGTCGAGACTTGAAAGAACATTCAACACTAGAAGGTATATAGTTATCCAAATTTTTCAATTCATATGTAGTGATTCTACCAATTAAACTATCCAAGGTCTGGTCATTACCAAGTGTAGATCTACATTCTTTAATTGAAGACACTCTAATTACATAGATGGGTAAAAGCACAAACCTGTGTCACCCTTTTGTAAAGGAAAAGGCTAACAAAAATATAACCATTCATCTTCAATGACATAAAAGTGGTATTATTATTTGGAATTTGAAAATGAAGTAAACTAATGAAATTTGTAGAAATGGTTGAAGTTTAAGATTATAATTTTTTACAATTATTTGGAATAAGAAATGATATATTTTCCTAATTTTTATAGATAATTTTTTAATTGCTAAAAGATGCTAAAAATTAGGAGTTTAGTTCCCACCACAAAACTATATGGAAATAAACTTATTTCCATTTGAACTCAGATTATGTTATAGATCAAATATATATCTAGAATAGTCAAAAATAAAAATTGACTTTAGACCTATATTTTCTCTTTTATAGTGTTTCAAATTTCAACTCACCTAAAATCAATAGTTTTCATCTCCCACCACATTTTTTGAAACAAATCTATTCTAACCAAAAGAAAAATTATGCATGCTAAAAGAGGACTCTCTCCTTTAGAACGCCATATAATTTTTAAATTTTTTTGATATGATTTAATATTTTTTGTTTCTCAAAATTTTTAGTGTTAAAATACGTGCTTGTAGAATTTTTAAATTACAATATACTATATCTAATTAAAACACTATAAACTCTATATAAAAATATTCTTGACTTTGAGCACTATAAAATGGTTTTTGTATTTTACTTTAAAAATATTGTAAAATATAGTAAGAGTTATTGAAACACCAATTTTCTAAAATAATTTTATTTCTTTAGTAATTATATACAAACTAGTATAAAACATGCATTTAATAGTCATTTTCAATTGGAAAAGTGTGAGACCATTTATAACTTAGCTGTAATGAATGCATCTAGATCATATGTTTGAGAAAAATTGATATTTGGATATAAATACTCAAATTGAGTCATTTTGATAAGTCAGCTTGAAAGGTGACACAATGTTGTACCTTTACCTAGATAGGAATTAAAGTCCTCAATACTCACTTATTATAGTCTCATTAGATATTTCTTCTCAAACACCTCTAATTGCATTCACCACCTTTTTGATTTGACCACAAAACTATGCATTAAATTCTCCTTCTTTCCTTTTGAAGTCATCAAACTTGGTTCTCAAACTTTTTGCTTTATCTCTTATCATATTTTTGTCTCCTCCATGAATTTCTTCCAACTTATTCCATATAATGGATAAAAGTACAAAGTTGTGTCACCTTTCAGGCTAACTTATCATAACAAATGAATTTGAGTATTTATATCTAAATGTCAATTTTGTTCAAACATATGATCTAGATAAATTCATTCTAAGTATGTTATATATGGTGTCACGCTTTTCCAATTGGAAATTACTATTAAATGAATTTTTTATACTAGTTTATATTCAATTACTAAAGAAATAAACTTATTTCAGAAAATTGACGTTTCAATAACTCTTACTATGTTTTATGGTATTTTTAAATAACATATAAACACCATTTTATAGAGCTCAAAGTCAAGAATATTCTCAGATAGAATTTATAGTGTTTTAATTAGATATAATATATTGTAATTAAAAAATTCTACAAGCACATATTTTAACACTTGAAAAGATATTGATTTTGACAACACAAAAAAAGTTAAATGATATCCAAAAAAAATTAAAAATTAGACGATGTTCTAGAGGAGAGAGTCCTCTTCAAGAATGTATAATTTTTCTTCTAGTTAAAATAGATTTGTTTTGAAAAATATGGTGGGAGATGAAAAGTATCAATTTTAGGTGGTTTGAATTTGAATCATTATAAAAGAGAAAATATATGTCTACAACCAATTTTATTTTTTATTGTTCTAGCTATATATGTTATCTATGATATAGTCTAAGATCAGAGAGAAATAAGTTTATTTCCATATAGTTTTGTGGTGGGAACTAGACCCCTAATTTTCAAAAAAAAATAGCAACCAAAAAATTATATATAAAAATTAGGAAGATATATCAATTCTTATTCCAAATAATTATTAAAAGTTATAATCCTAAACTTCATCTATTTCTACACATTTCATTAGTTTACTTCATTATCAAATTCTAAATAATAATACCAATTTTTTGTCATTGAAGATGAATCATTATACTTTTGTTAGCCTTTTCCTTTAACAAGGAAGAGACACCCTTTTCCTACCTATTCAATCATATGGGGGTGCTCGTATGCGATCAAATAGATGAATAAAGTTAAGGGTGATATAGGTTTGTGCTTTTACCCAATATATATTCTTTGTAGTAGTGAAATCCTTCACATAATCAAGTTTAGCTTAACTCATTCAATATGCCATATCTATCATCATTTGATTGTGCTCCTTCTTTTCCTTTATTTTCTCAACTATCATGTCTCTAGGCACTTAAATGTATTCATTGTCCAAGTAGTATAATGAAGAATCTTCAATTCTAGATAGATTTAACCTTGTCAAGCATTACCATGCAAGGAAGTTCTCTTTATTTAGCCTAGGTACCTCTCTCTTATACATCTTGATCTTTAGCCTAAATCCCTTCAAACTTTTCCTACCAGTACCAAAGCTTTCATACCACTTGTTAGAATGATAGAATAACTGAGGGCGGTGGGGTGGGTTTGGTGGGCCTATGTGTGAATCCTCAACTCTAGATGTACTAATTAAATGTTTAACAACTTCAAGTTACTTAATAAAACTCATAAATTCACTTGGCCAATATAGAATCTTATTAGTAACTTAACTTCTTCATCTAATCATCAAGTCTTTGTTTACTATAGTTTGAAGATAGAAATAAATAAAACTAAATTACATTCGCACATGTATGACACCAAGATTTAACATCGAAACCCAATTTGGAAAAAAAACCACCATGTGATTTGCTACCACTTTTCACTCTTCGAAAGTGATTTTGGTTAAGAGCCAAACATCTTAAAGGTTACAAAACATACTTTTAAGTGTGACCCTATTAAAGGATTTAATAACCCTATTATTAGTGGCCTAGTTAGAGATCTCTAGAACATTATATTAGAATGTCACCTTGATTAAATGGTTTACAATATGACTATTAGGTCAACCTTGATTAAATTATTTTATCACCATAATGGTTAGAAATTAACAACAAGGTTGATTGGATAAAACAAAACTCACTTTGCTTCTTTAGATCTCCAAGTGACTCACTCCTGGTTCATTAAGTGAACTTCATCACATTCTCCAATTCTATTCTTCTTGGAAAATCTTCAAGAAATAAAACTTCACTATATTCTTCCTCTACTACTCTATTCATAGGTTCTCCACAAGTTTTTTGATCAACAACCATAAAACATCTCTTATCCTTCCTTAAATAGGTAGCTTTGATATTTTTCTTCTTACAAATTACTGCATATCTTAGTGTTTAATCAAATTCATTAAACTTGTCCATCATTTAGTGTTTCTACTCCTTTCTTGAAACTTATAGAAACTTTTCCTTGAATCCATACCTTAGATCAATTAATAAAATCAATTCATGCATTAAATATGTGATCTCATCAATCCTCATCATGTGTACATTTTGGCCAATATAAAAATTCAACTATGTTGGCCTCAAATATCAATTCTTTCACAAAGTGTTATTTTTTTGACACTTAGTCATCACTATGTTCTTCATCTTGGTCATCACTTGATAGCTTAGTTTCTACTAGTCTATCTCAACTAACTTACATTGGCTTCCCAAACTTTCACTATGCTTGTCCAATATTATAGTTTTCTTCTTCATTTTTCTCAGCTATGACTATTACTCAACTGATACTATTATAATTGGCTAACTCTTAAGTTCCTTAATTATCTATCTCAACTTCCTCATTGACCTAGTAAAACTATCACTTGGTCAAGATTTTTTTTTTGCTTAACATCTTGACTTTCTTTAAAATAATTCTTTCTAAAATTTAACTAAGATGTCTTTTCCACTTAATATAATGATGAAACAACACATTATCTTATCAAGCACTAACTAATCAAGTACCTATTATAATTTCATCATTCTTACTCCCCTTTACTTAACAAATCTAATAGTCCACCTAGTTATATCTCTTTTCAAATCCTCTTCATCAATCATAAGATATGACAATCGACATAGTTAAAAAAATTATTACCAGTAAGGTTTGACATCAATAACTACATATAAATAATTCCAATTGTAGTTTCCAATAGACTTTATATTCTTGTTGTTAAGGGTTTGGGCCCTATCCTAATTTATCTAATCAAAACTTTAAAAAAAGATGGAGCTAAAAAGTTACTTCTTTCAAATATAATAAATCATAATATCTCATGAGCCTAAATTCATCAAGGTTGAACATGAATTTTTTTTACGTGAATTGTTTTGAAGTAAGAAGGATCATAATTTTAGAACAAAATCGACTTCGAATAGCTCATTGCTAAAGTATAATCACAAGTGAAGATAGAAAAAACATAATGCCACCTTTTAGCAAGGAGATCAATTTGGATTCATTGCAAATAAGCTCAAAAATATCCCTAAGGAATATATATTGTGTTTGAATTATCTAGAATAAGTGAGAGTGGGGGAGAACTAGTTATCCCCATGTCGTGATGTACCAATTAAACTTTTGAACTCTTTAAATACTTCAGATCTAAACATCCACTATCTCAGTCTCTATAGTAGATATTAGTAACATAAACCTATAGTCCATTGTCCTAATAACAAAAAACTTGCAAAATGTAAGTGATTAATAGTAAAACATCACAAATGACATCTACGCAAGTATGACACTAGGATATAACTTGGAAACCTAATTTGGGAAAACCCCCAAGTTCATGTAACCAATTTCTCACTCTTTTGTAGTAAGCTCTATTAGGATCCAGCCCTATTAAATGTTACAAAATACAGTGCTAAATGTGACCTTGTTAAACAATTTAATCACCCTATTAGAAGTGGTATTGTTAGAGTGCTTAATAACATCCCATTAGAATGACACCTTAATTAAAGTATTTACATATGATTATTACGCCAACCTTAATTAAAGGATTTCAATATTGATAAAATTGTTAGAAAGTAAAATTAGGTTAATTTGACAAATAAAACTCACTTTTCTAATTTAGATCACAATTTGGTTCATATATTGATCCACTAACTAGTCTTCATTGTCATCTATGCCTTTGATCTGCTTGGTGAGCATTCACACAATCACACTTCAACTCTTCACAGTTCTTCTCATCCTCCAGCTTAATTTTCCCAATCAATAGCATCAAAAATTTCTCCAACCTACTTATCTTAGCCCTTACACCTCCTTAAAGAGGTGATTCTAATCTTTTGACACTTAAACATTGTCATAGATCTTAAGGTTTAGTAAGATTCATTACATTGTTCCATCATTTTGTCTCCACTATTGTCTTCTAGAAATTTCTCAAAACTCTTCCCTAAATTCTTCCATAGGAACACTCAAACATGATTTCCATTGAATTAAATATTCTAGGTCATCCATCATTATCTTCAACATGTTTTACATATTCCAAGAAATTAATTGTGTCAGTTGAAAATCATGATTTTCTCAGCATCTGTCAAATGTTGTCCCTCAACCAACATTGTATTTTGACACTCAGTCATCACTGAATTACTTGGTCACTACTAACTTTTCTATTCAAAATTTATCTCTTCACTCAGTTAATATTAATGCTCGATCAACACTATATTTTCTTGGTTTATACTAGTGCTTAGTTGACAGTAGAATCACCTAGCATAAACACCAAGTTCCTTAATCTTTTGCTCATTTGTTTGGTTAAGCCTATGCATTAGGTCATTCTTGGATCACTTCTTTGAGGCTTTAGTAAAAATGTCTTCTTCACTTAGGTTATGATTAGACAATCATATTATCTTGTCAAAGTCTAACTAATCAAGTGTCCATTTTAGTTTCTCATAATGGTACCTTTCCTCTAGGTCCTTTTGTTATGTCCTTGTTCTCAAATTCTATTAATCAATCATCTTGATATGACACTCTAATAAGATAGAAAATGATCTTACAAGTAAAGTTTGACATCAATGACAACATAACAATTTTCTAAATTGTAGTTTCCAACCATTTACCTCTTTGGCATTTATGGCAACACCTCTAGTTACCATGCAATTCAAAACATGCAATAACTCAAGTGTGTCCCTTTCTTTTAAGTATCAAATCTTCATTAATATTCATAGTTTCATTATGATTATCACCTTAGTGTCTAACAATCTCTCTATTTTTAAATTTCATTCCAATTCTCATCCATGTAGTTCTAATATGCAATAGATAAACTCCCTCTATCATATAAGATCATGAAACCAATCATGTTCCTTCTATATTACTAACAAAACCTTATTCTTCCCAGATGTCTTCCCCCTATCCCCCCCTCTCCTCATCATAAGGACATGAAAGAGGCCAGTGATGATGATGTGGAGTTTAATACAGAGTCAGAGGAGGAGGACTCGGAGATGGGGAAGGAAAGTGAGATGGAAGAAGATAAGGGGAGAGAAAATGACAAGGAGGTGGTGACCCCTATGGACCCCAAGGTTAACCCCAAGAAAAGAAAAGTGAACCAGGCCCTGCCCCAGGAACATCCCAGCGACCATGTTGATGTGCCCACCAGCCCTACCTCACCCAATTCACCTCAGGAGGTTCCTATTTCACCCCCGGAGGAGATGATTGAAATCATGGTTGAAAAAGGGGGGGAGGTAATCAGAAAGAACAAAAGGAGGGCCTAGAGGAACTTCTATGGGGACAAGGTCAGTTTGGGTATTGTTAGAGAACCTACTAAAATCCAAGTGCTAGAGGACCTTGATAGAAGTACCCACTATGAAAAGCTCATTGACCTGGCTCTTCTAGTTATCTCTAACAATGTGCATGAAATTGGCTTCAACTTCTTGAACAATGCAAATAATAGTCTAATTGACAACTTTTGTTCCATCAAGTGGCTCTTTCAAGAAATTAAGGCTCTTAAGGACAGGAACAACCAGCCCAACAACCAGGGTACTGACAAGGACCAGGAAGCAATGACCAGGTGGGTACCCAGGAGAAAGATAGAGGTCAGATCTCTAGAGACCTTCAAGATGACAGACTCACCCAGCTTGAGTAGAAGGTCCAAAGGCTGGATTCTGTCCACCAGATAATCACCAAACAGATAGTGGACACCCTTCACACCTTTAATGAGAATATTGTCAATCTGGGGGACTATCTGACTACAACTTGCCTTGATAGGGATGTATAGTAGAACACAGAGCAAGGATTCAACTGGGATGAATTTTAGAAAGAGGCTAATGACCAGGTGAATCAGGGGAACCAGATGAACACTCCTACTAGGATTCAGGAGGGCATGGCCAATCAGAAGGATAATGATGTTGGGTAAAAGCACAAATCTGTGTCACCATTTGTGATACCAAAACCTATTTTGGTCCAATCTCATTTCTCTATCAAAACTCAATTCTTTTCAAAAACTAAAAATACCCTTTTATAGATCTCAAATTCAATATCATCATTATATAAATTTTTGAGTGTTTTGATTAGTTATACCATGTTATAATCTCAAAGTATTATAAGTTGATATTTCAAGATTTCAGAAGATGCTTCCTCAAAAAAGGAAAAAAATAGTAAATCATATCAAAAAAATTTAAAAATTATATTTATCTCTAAAGGAGAGAATCGTCTTCATGAATATGTAATTTTTTTTCAAGAAGGTATAGATTTGATAGGAAAGTTTTGATGGGAGGAAAAAAATTTTTTGGATTCTGATAAGGTCAAACTTGAGTACTTATAACAAAGAAAATATGCATCAAAAATAATTATTTCTTTTTTTGTGCACTAGCTATACATGTCATCTATAAGATATTTTCAAATCAAAACAAAAAAAGATGATTTACATATACTTGTTTGATGGGAACTACACCGTATATTTTTTACAGTTAAAAAAGGGACTTCAAAATAAAATAAAATGAATAAATTCTTACTCAAAAAAATTATAAAAATTATAGGCATAAAATTCATCCAATTCTGCACATTTCATCTGTTTACATCATCTTCATATTTTAAACACAAATACCATTTTTTTTGTCACTAATGTTCAACTATCACATTATGATATCATGTTTCTTTATAAAAGGTGACACGGGTTTGTGCTTTTACCCTATTGTAGAAACCCTGTAGGCCATGGACACAGATGGCCACTAGCCTATTCGCCTGGATTTTCTTTTCTGTCTATGGCCTTTCTTCTTTGGCTTTGAGCCTTCTTTTGTCTCCGGCCTTTTGTGGCAGTTTTTTATTTGTTTAGTCTATTTCTTCTCGCTCTTTTTGCTGTAAAATTTTGAGTTTCAGGATCCCTATAAAACCTATTTTAGCTAATAAAAAACAACACCTTATTCTCCTTCTTTTGCAAAATCTCTTTTTGAATAATTATCTATCCCTCTATCATGGATGACTTCTCTTCATCTTTCTAATTACTACATATCATCTTTCTATTATAAATATAAGAGTGTAATTGAGAGGGGAGGGATGAATCAGTTACGACAAAATCAATTCCCTATCCCTTACATGTCAATACAAACTTTCACTAATTAAGCACTATGTTCTAGCTTAGTTAACACTAGAATATTATTGATACTCTGTTAACAAATAAGTATTATGATTATTAATTTTTTTTAACTTTTAGTAACCTAGTTTCAAAAACATAAAGCATAAGAAAATAACATGAACACAAATGATGCCAAGATTTTAATTGGAAACCCAACTTGGGAAAACAACCATGCAACTAGTTACAATATTTTTCATTCTTTTAAAATGCATAATTTTAGGAGCCAAACCTATTAAAGGTTACAAAAGATAATAATAAGTATGACCCTATTAGACGATTTGGATCACCCTATTATGAGTGGCTTGGTTAGAGGTCTTCGAACACTTCAATATTGAAATGTCACTTTGTTAGAGGATTTTAAAAAAATGATTCTTAAGTCAACTCTATTAAAAGATTTATTTTCTACTACAATGATTAGAAAGTAACAATAATTTGACTTGATTGATGAAGAAACTAGGTTTGCAGATTCAGATCTTTGTTCTAGCATGACCTCTAGATCCTTCCTGATTAAATTTTCTTTGCATCTTATCTTTCATACTTTCTTACTTGGCCTTTTCCTTCACTCACATGTCCATCTTATTTTATATTCCACTTGTAAATTTTATCCTCACAACTAGAATTTTCTTATATATCATAAGCCATGAAAAGTCGGCTTGAATACCCATCCAAACAATCAATAAATATCTAAATAATTAGGATCAATTAATTAATTATTAGACAAATTCATTATGTTGTCACTCATTCAATACTAGGATTGAATGCTTGGTCAACACTGCAAATCCTTTGATGCCCATCCACTTGGTCAATACTATAAGAAAGAATCCCTTTATTAAGAAACTACTTAGTAAATATTAGAAAAGTCTAATTTACCTGATTACTTGGTTAATACTAAGATATACAAGGTTAATACTACAAAATATGTGTTTCTGGGTTAATATTAACATTTGTTTGAACATCAATGACAATATACAATTGAAGAATTGTTTCCAACACTTTCTCACATATATTTTCACCATTTTTCATGGCAACTTAGATAGTCTCCCATTATGACAGCAATGCCAAAGATAGTTCATCTATCTCATACATCTTCACCATGTAGATAGCTTCATGTCAATACATCTAAATTTTATTTACCATTTGTCATCTATGCTGATAACTAATACAATATTATGTTCTTCTCACTTCACTACTTTACATAGCTCCTAAAGTGTGACTTTCTACATCAACTTGTAAGATATTTTAATCAAATCATTTGATGCAAAGATCCATCTCATCTTAAGTATCCTTAGCTTGGGGAATCACCTTAAATATACCTCTTAAATACTCATGATTATCCTTAGGTAAAGCCTTAGTGAAAATATCAGCTATTTTCTCCTTAGTGTTCACATACTCCAATCTCACTTCTTTGTATTAAACTAGCTCTCTCATTTAATGATACTTGATAGAAATTTTCTTTGTCTTTGTGTGCATTACAAGGTTATTTTATATATTTATAGCACTTGTGCGGTCATAATGAATAAGAGTAAGACCAGTTATCTCTCCCTTCATTCCTTTCTGCAATTTCTTAATCTACACAATGTTTGAACAATTCGTGGTTGCTACAACATATTCAGTTGTAGTTGTTGATTATGAAAGACAATTTTTTTCTTGCTTATACATGAGACTAGTCCTTTTCCTAGAAATAAATCTCCACCACTTATACTCTTTTTGTCATCAATATTTCCTTCCTGATCAAAATTAGTGGACAATTTCAATTCAAAATTGTCATTCATCTTGTAATATAAGACATAGTCTTATGTTCCTTTAAGATATCTCAATATCCTTTTCATTGCCATCATATGATTCTCATTAGTTTTTGTAAATAATCTTGCAAAAATCCCTACTGTTAGGACAATATCAAGTCTTCTGTGAACAACATATTGTAGTTTCGCAATCATTGATCTATAGGATATTTGTTTCACATCAACTTAATCATCATTTTTAGATAGTTTGTACCCTATAGCCAAAGGCATTTTGACAGGTATTGAATCTTCCATCCTCAAAAAATTTAGGATCTCCTTGATGGATTTTTATTAATAAGTGTTTATACCTTGCTTCATTTGATATACTTATAAACTAACAAAGAATTTTATCTCACTAAACATAGACATTTCAAGTACCTTCTTCATTGCATATACAAAATATTTTTATAATGCATCTTGTCCTCTAAATATGATATCATCAAAAAATATTTCACCTAGCAATATCAATTTATTACCACCAATCTTTAACTACACATTGTTGTTATCATTAGATCTAATGAATTCAATCATTATCAAGTAATTGTGCAACTTTTCATGCCATTGTCTAGGGGCTTGTTTCAATCCATATAGGGCTTGGTGCAGTTTACATATCATGTGTTGGAATTCTTTAAAATAATTAAGGGGAGGGGTGAATCAGTTATCCAAGGTTCAGATGTACAAATAAAACTTTTCATAGCTTAGTGAACCCATATCCATAAATCATTTTCATCATGCATCCATCCATTAGATCACATAATTACTTAAACTTGTAGGTTACTGTCAAATCAACTTTGTAGAAATGCAAGCATGAAACATAACAGATTTAATAACACATCTGACACAATGATTTAACTTTGAAACCTAGTTTGAGAAAAACCACTAGTAACATGCTACTCATTCTCACTCTTCTGAAGTGATGCCCTATGAAAGGCCAACCCTGTTAAAGGTTACAATGAAAATTATTAAATTTGACCTAGTTAAAGCATTTCAGTCACCCTATTAGCAATGACACTTGTTAGAGGACTTTAGATCATTCACTTAGAATGTCACCTAGTTAAAGGATTTACAAATGACTGTTAGGTCAACCTTAATCCAAAGGATTCACCACAGAATGACCAGTACAATGATTAGAAAGTAATAGTAAGGCTTGATATAATAACAATTTACAACACACTTGCATATTATAGATCTTTGTTTTAGTCATCCATTTTTCTTGGCTTTCACACACTTCAGCTCTAACATCTTGTTCACCCTTCAATAATTCATATCATTAAGAATTATTTCTTTTCTTTCTAATAGTATTCTCTTCTCTTAGGTCACTGAATGAAGAAATACCATAAACTCCTTGTCTTCCTTAAGTTCTCACACATGACAACCTTTGATTTTGACCAACCATTTCTATAAATAGATAATTAAGATCTTTTTTCATTCATCCTCCTTTGTCCATTTTAGGGTTAGGTTGGATTAGGTAGGATTCAATGAATCTACCCATCATTTCATTTCATTCCCTTCTAGAAACTTCTCCTTCAATCCTCTTTGAATTTTTCTCAAAATAGTTTATCTTGAATTCTAGCCACCAGCTCATCAAGCTTATCTTCCACCTAGTTCACACAATCTAAGAAATCAAACTTGTCAGCATACATTGATCAAATTTAGGATCTTTCTCATAATGTTGACACTCAACATTAAATTGATTTTTATGCTCGACACATACTGCATTTCTCAGCATCCACTGTCAAAACACTTGGAGGGAACTAAATTTTATTGGTGCTTGGCATCAACTAAACTTGAATTAGGTTCCACTATATCACCTAGCTTACATTAAAATTGACTTTCCTTGGCTCCATCTGATTTTCTTGTTGGCTTACACTAAATTTTATCAACACCTATTGAGAGGATTTGTTAAGCTTGATAGACATACTTTTTTAAACTTGTTCTTCTAAACTTAATCAATGTATCCATCCTTTGCAACCTTAAGTAGATTATCAATGTACTATAATATCATTGTCTTAACTAATCCTTGTACTTATTTTCTATATCATAACTCAACCTTTCCTCTAGATGCTATTATTACCTCATTTGATCAAATCCTCTTCATCAATCAAATAAATGATAGTACCTAAATCATCTAGAAGCAATTCTCTTACCAACAAGTAGCAGGTTTGACATCAGTGAAAAAACAATGTTTGAAACCCATATTCATAATTGTATCAATCTATTTTCAATAATATCCCTCTTTGGCATTGATGGAAAACCATACTGACCAAACTTAATTTTTATAACCAACAAAATATCGAAAAGAAAATAGTTCTTTGTATTGAAATCTCTCCCTCTATCAACAACTTGCCATCTTCTGAATAGGTTAAAAAATTATGTTTTGATCAACATAAAATCAATCAAATCATCATTATGACTCCCTCTTATATCTCCTTTGACATTAGCTCCCTCTTACGAGGCATTCCATGTTTCATCTGTGTGTACTTGCATCTCCCTCTTAGACAAAAATATCTCATATCTCCCTTAGTAGTTAGGATTTCTCCCTTGGCGGGATCATGATTTCTCCCTCATTTCTCCCTCAATAGTCAGGACTTCTCCCTTGACATGATCAGGAGGATCAAAATTTCTCCATCTTTGATAACAATGCCAAAGACTCATCATCTTAATATGCAGATGTGAACATTTTTAGTTGCTCCCTCTATCACCTATCTTGTGACTTATTTGTCACTCCATCTTTTTTATTACTTTAGGAAGCTCCTAGAGTAGGATCCACTACATCAATGTGTAACATATGTCAATCAACTTGTTTTATTAGGGTACTTCTCATGCTTCTTAGATAGCCTTTGATATAGGTATCACCCCTATTTTACCTCTTAGATAATCATGAACATCCTTAGGTAATTCTTTTGTGAAGATATCAACTATTTTCTCTTTTATGTTAGCATATTCCATCTTCATATCTTTATCTTGAACTAACTCTCTTAAGTAATGATATTTGATTGCAATGTGCTTAGTCTTTGTATGCATCAGTAGATTCTTTGATATATTTATAGCACTTGTATTATCAAAATAAAGTATCACAAGTTTAGTGATTTCTTCTTTCATACCTTGGAGTAGTTGTTTGATCCATACAATGTTTGTGCAATTTACCACAACAACAACATATTCAACTTCAACAGTAGATTGAGATATATACTTTTGTTTCTTGCTAGTCCATGTAACTAGCCTTTTTCCTAAGAAACATGCTCCTCCACTAGTGATCTTTCTATCATCAATATTTCCAACTCAATAAACATCAATATAGCCTCTCAATTCAAATTTCTCATTTCTTGTAGTATAGACCATAGTCTTCTATTCCTTTTAGAGATCTCGTGATTCTTTTAACTTCCATGAAATGATTCTCTTTGGGATTAGTAGAGAATCTTGCAACTATCCCAATAGATAATGCAATATCAGGTCTACTATGTACTACATATTGCAATTTTCCAATCATAGACCTATATAATGTTTGATTTACCTCAACTGAATCATCATTCTTTGACAATTTATGACATGTTACCATAGGTGTGCTTACTAGCTTTGAATCCTCCAATCCAAAAGTTTTCAGTATCTACTTTGTGTACTTTGACTGAGTGATGTAAATACTATATTTAATTTGATGTACTTGTAAACACACAAAGAACTTGATCTCTCCAAATATAGATATTTCAAATTCTTTCTTCATTTCATTTGAAAAAGATTTACATAAAGTATCTTGACCTCCAAATATGGTATCATCAACAAAAATTTCAGATATTAAAATATCGTTGTCTTTCTCTATCTTCAAGTACATATTGTTATTATCATTAGTCCTCTCAAATCCAATCTTCACAATGTAATTATGAAGCTTTTTATACCATGCTCTTGGTGCTTACTTCAAACCATATAAATCTTTGTGTAGCATACATAAAAAAATTTTGTTGTTAGCATCAACAAATCCTTCTGGTTGTTCTATATAAACCTCTTTCTCTAATATATGATTCAGAAATGCAGACTAAACATCCATTTGATAAACTATGAAATCTTTGTATCTAGAATCAGCAAGTAGAGTTATTACTCCTTCCAATATTGCAACAAGAGAAAATGTTTCTCCATAGCCTATTCCTTCTTCTTATTCATATCCTTCACAAACTAATATTTCCTTGTTCCTTGTGACCTCACCATTTTCATCTAACTTGTTCCTATATACCCACTTGATTCCAATCACATATTTATCTTCTTGTCTAGGAACTAGAGTCTATGTCTTACTTTTCTCAATTTGTTCAATCTCTTCTTTCATGGCTTTACTCCAATCCACATCTTCTAAGGCATCTTTCACTATTTTAGGTTCTTTCATGCTAAGAAAACATGTATCATTTCTCAACTTGTTCATTGTCATTGGTCTAGCATCTTTATCTCCAATGATTGGTGTTGTAGGGTGATATCCCTTCACATACTTAGACATGTAGCTCGGTTCCTGAATGCAACTCAACATTCATAGTATGTGACTCAATAGTCATTGAAACTTGCTATTGATTCACAACTTGATTTACAACATCTTCATCCATAGGTAGACCTTCATAAAAGTATACAAATGATTTTTATTCTTCTAGATCCTTCATAGTTTTAGCCTTATGTACTTCAGTATATTCATCAAATTTTACATTTGCACTTTCCACAATTTTGTTAGTGTTAGCATTTAAACACTTATAATCTTTACTTCTTGTGGAATAGCCAAGGAATATACCTTCTTCACTTTTTGCATCTAATTTACCATTCCTAAAATATTTGAGAATATAAAACTTGCTTCCAAATACCTTAAAATGTTTTACATTGGGTGAGAATCCATACCATAGTTCAAAAGGTGTTGAATGAGTACCTTTTATGACTTGTACATAGTTCAAGGTATAGCCAACTGTAGTTACAACTTCTCTCCAATATTTCAAAGCAACATTTATCTCCATCATGAGTTTTCTAGCATAGTCCATTATAGATTTGTTCCTCCTTTCATCAATTATATTTTTTGGAGGGGTCCTAGGAGTAGATATTTGTCTTTTAATTCCTCTGTCATTACAAAACTTCTCAAGCTCATTTGATATAAATTCAAGTCCTCTATTAGATCTCAAAAATTGCATACTTTTACTTTTTTCCTTCCCAACTCTTGCTAAGTACCACTTAAACATTTGGAAAGTATAAAATTTCTATTTGAGAAACATAATTGTCATCATCCTAGAACAATCATTAACAAATAGCATATTTTATTTCTCTCCTTTGTAGCTTTGCACATTAATTGGTTCACACAAATTAGTATGAACAATCTTTAATATGCCTTTAGAGATATGAGTCTTGCTCATAAAACTTGACTTTATCATTGTGCTTAATTAACATTGTTTGCAAATTATATTGTCAAGTTTCTTCAACTTAGGAAAACCTCTAACTCTTCTCATGTTACTAATACTAACCAAGTTATCAAAATTAACATGGCATAAGCTCTTGTGCCATAGCCATACATCAACAAATTCTACAACTAAACAAGTGTCGTTATCCATATCAAGGTAGAATAGATTACCTCTAGTCTGATCACCTTTTCCAATTAGTTTTCCATTAGTATGATATATCTTAGCAATCTATCTTTAAAACTCAACCTTACAACCTAAACTATTTAGTTGTGACTTACTCAAAAAATTATAGTTAATTCCTTCAACATAATAAGTATTGTTACATAAAATATTTTATGTGAGTTTGATAGAACCTTTTCCTTTTATCAGACACAGTGTATCATTACCAAACCTTACACTATCTCCATCATAATAATTCAAGGTAATGAAATTTCTTTTATCTCTAGTCATGTGATGTGAACACCCATTTTTAATGATCCATCTATCATTCTTGTTCAAACAAGACACCATTGTAGTTGCCTCATCCTCGTCAGATTCATCCTTCATTGCAACATACACCACTTCATTATCATGATCGTTAGATCCATCTTTTGTTTCATCTTCAATAATGTAGCAGGACTTAGATCATTTGTCTTTGTTGTCTTTGTTGTCTTCATCTCTTCTACTTTTGTTCTTGTATCCACCTTTATAATTATTCTTCTCTAGACATCTAGTAGCAACATGACCAACCTCATTGCAATTGAAACACATGATAGGTAATTTACCTTTCAATTTTCTTTTACCTCTATGAAATCTCCTTGCTAGTACCAAATGTACAAATAAATGTTTTCATAGCTTAGTTAACCCATATCCATAAAATATTTTCATCATGCATACATCCATTAGATCATGTAATTACTTAAACTTGTAGGTTACTATCAAATCTACTTTGCAGAAATGTAAGCATGAAACATAATAGATTCAATAAAATATTTGACACAATGATTTAATGTGGAAACCCAATTTGGGAAAAACCACTAGTAACATGCTACTCATTCTCACTCTTCTAAAGTGATGCCCTATGAAAGGGAAACCCTATTACTGGTTACAGTGCACACTATTAAATGTGACTTGGTTAAAGGATTTCAATCACCCTATTAGGAGTGAGCCTTATTAGAAGACTTTAGATCATTCACTTGCAATGTCACCTAGTTAAAGGATATACATATGGTTGTTAGGTCAACCTTAATCAAAAGGATTTACCCTAGACTAGTACAATGGTTAGAAGTACAACAATAATGCTTGATCTGATGATAACTTAGAACACACTTGTAGATTACAAATCTCTATTTTAGTCCTCCATTCTGCTTGGCTTTCAAACACTTTAGCTCTGACAGCTTGTTTACCCTTCAAGCATTCATACCCTTAAGTGTTCTTTCTTTTCTTTCCAATAGTAGTCTCTTCTTAGGTCACTATATGAAGCAATACCCTAGACTCCTTGTCTTCCTTACATTCTTGCACATGACAACCTTTTCCCTTGACCAGCCATCTCTATAAATAGAAAATTAAGATCTTCCATCATTCATCCTCCATCTATTTTAGGGTTAGGTTGGATTAGGTAGGATTCAATGCATCTACCCATCATTTCATTTCATTCCCTTCTATAAACTTCTCCTTCAATCCTCTTTGAATTTGCCTCAAAATAGTTTATCTTGAATTCTGTGCCACCAGCTCATTAAGATTATCTTGAATTAATGATCATTCTCATAATTCCAACACTTGAATTAACTTGCTTCTGATGCTTAGTATCTACTATCAAAACACTCAGCATGAACTAAATTTTACTGGTGCTTGGCATCAACTTAACTTTACTTGACTTACACTATATCACTCAGCCTAAATTGAAACAGACCTTTCTCAGCTTCAACTAATTTTTTTCTTGGCTTACACTAACTTTTCTCGACACCTACTATGGAGATTTTTTAATCTTGGCAAAAATACTTCATTTAACTTGTTCTTCTGAACTTAATTAGTGTATCCATCCTTTACAATGTTAATTAGATTATCATTGCACTATAATATCATTGTCTTAACTGATGCTTGTACTTCTTTTCCATATCATAACTCAATATTTCCTCTAGGTGCTATTGTTAGCTCATTTGATCAAATCCTTTTCATTAACCAAACAAATGATAGTACTTGTATCATCTAAGCAATTGTCTTACCAACAAGTAGGAGGTTTGACATTAGTGACAAAACAATGATTGAAACACATATTCATGCTTGTATCATTCTATTTTTAACAATATGCTATTCTTGTTGGGATCCACAAATCCTTTTTATTTTTCAATTTAATCTCTTCTTCAAGTATTCCATTTAGAAATGTAGATTTGACATCCATTACATACACTTTAAATCCTTTATAAGAAGAATATGCAAATAGTTTTTTAACTCCTTCCAATCTTGCAATTGGGGAAATTTTTTGCCATATTCAATACCTTCTTCTTGTGTATATCCTTTGTCTACTAATCTAGCTTTTTTTCTTATGAATTCTCCTTTTTTATTCAAATTGTTCTTGAATACCCACATTGTTCCAATACCATTCCTATCCTTTGGTCTGGGTAGTAGTGTCTACATTTTGTTCTTCTCTTTTATTGATTTAGGTTCAATATCATAAAGTAAACATTTATCACTTCTAATTCTTTTTCTTGTCATGGCTCCAAAGTCTTTGTCTCCAATTATTTTTTCATGTGTATGGTGTTTTCTTACTTATTTTGATAGTGTAGGTTCTTTAGACTTCTTTCTTCTTAGATAGGTTCATTTTCTATCTCTTGTTCTGGCACTAGTTTTGGTTCTTCTTTCTTGGCATTTTCATCATAATGTTCAACATCTTCTTCATGTATCTTAGCATCATTTTTTTGATTCTCGACACCTACAATCTATGTCCTACTATCCTGTAGCTGCATCTTGACATTCATTCTTCATTATTTCTTTGTAGCTCTATTATCTTTCCACAACTTTGTTACTATTTGAGTTCAAACACTTATAAGCTTTTCTCTTAGTGGAATATTGTAGGAATATGTCTTCATCACTTTTAGCATCAATTTTTCCATTTATATTATCTTTCATTATATAACATAATCTTCCAAAGACTTTGAAATACTTAAGTGTATATCCATACCATAACTCAAAGGGTCTAACATTTGTACCTTTTCTTGACTTGAACTTGGTTCAAAGTCTAAATTGCTATACTTCCAACTTCTCTCTAGTATTTTTTTGATGCATTCTTCTCCATCATCAATGTTCTAACACAATCCATAATTGATCTATTTATCCTTTTAGCTATTCCATTTTGGGGAGGGGTCCTTGGTGCAAATGTCTACCTTTTGATTTCTCTATCATTGAAAATTATGTTGAACTCATTAGATATAAAATCTCCTCCTCTATCAAATCTCAAGAACTTAAGACTCTTACCTATTTCATTTTCAAATTTTGCAAAATACCACATAAATAATTGAAGAGCATCAGATTTTTCTATAAGAAACATTGTAGTCATCATTCTATAATAGTCATCAAGAAATAGAATTAAAGATTCTGCTCAACTGTATCTTACTAATTCTTACCAAATAATCAAAATTCACATTACATAACCTTTGATGCCATAACAATTTATCTTCATTTTGTATAAACAAGCATCTCTTATCAAATAAATCTAGATGCACCAAGTTACCTCTTGTCTAAACTACACTTCCAAATTAGTTTACCAGTAGTATCAAATATCTTCGCCTTCCTGTGATGGAATTCATATTTGTATCTTCAATTTTTCAACTATGAGACACTCAAAAAGTTATATTTATGTCATTCAACCCATAAACATTATCACACTTGATCTTGTCAATTAGTTATATTGATCCTTTAACTTCACAAGACATGGTGCATCATTACCAAAATTAACAAAACTATTTTGTATGGATCCATTGTTATAAACTTACTTTTATCACCAACCATGTGATGTGAGAAGCCACTTTCAATTATCCTTCTATCACCTTTACTCATAAATGAAATTAATGAAGTTTTTCATCTTCATCAAAATATTCTCTCTTAGAAACATAGACAACTTCTTCATCATTAGTCTCAAACTCATTATTAGTTTCTTTTTTAGCAATGTAACCAAATTTCTTACCTTTGCCTTTGTAGACCTTATTTCCTCTAGAATATATAGTCCACCAATATAACTATGAGAGGGGGGTGGGGGGTTGAATCAATTATATAACTAATATCACAAATGTCAAACTTAATAAACTTTAACCATATGAACAATATAATATGAAACCACAACAAGATACTCATACACAATAATGTTAGATATTGTAACTAGGGAAATCCTTGATCAAAGGGAAAATTCCAATGGAGATGATACCTGCAAGATGATGTACTAAGATAAATATTCCTTTTTAGATGATGGACCATATTAGGAGTCTATAACAATATTAGGAGACTTTGAATCCTCGCTAGGAGTTGTGCCAACCCTACTAAGATTTTTAGAAGATAGCTAGACCTATTGTCCAAATAGCTTCAAGAGAAATACCAATGAACTGACTATCCAAATGATCTATGTATCATTAATTGTAGAATAATAGAAATGAATAGTACTTCTCCCTCCTCTTTTTCTCTCCTAATAACAAGACTTCTACTACTTTTGAATTTGTAACTAGATCACAACTCTCACATCCAATAATCCCTTGGACTGCTTACTCACAGTCACCAAAGTCTCTATTCCTTTTCACACTTGACACTTTTTCAACATAGTCAATACTTCAATACACATCATACAAACAAGGAAAACATCTTTTCTTTATACCTTATCTTTAAAATAATTCTTTGAGTTGGCTTTGAACCTTTCCCAATTAATTATAATAAGATAATTAACTAATTATCAATTACAATAGCATTGTCGGCTCACAGTCTATACAACTTCTCACACATGTGACACTATGGCTTACACATTCACTGATCTCATCATCAGAATATTTAATTTCATTGGATGACCATGCATCACTAGATTATATCTTTGTTAGAAGATATAATACAAGAATCAAAAATCACTTCTCAGGTACTTTGTCTTTGTCCTACTCTTTGTAAATCAGGTATAACTTCCCTACGTCTTTGACTTACTTGTTGCACATTGAACCATGTCCTTAGGACACATTGTATCACATATCCATAATTATGCATCATCAAACAGTCAAACCCTTGTCCATACAACAAAGATCTATGTCTTCTACTATGTTAGTCTTCATAGATATCCTACTATGTTGACATTAATGACAAACACAATCATGAATACAAGATGTCAATACTCTCCAATGCTTAAGATACTCCCACAAAGGAATATCATCATCATTCATGCTAACAATCTCCCCCTTTGGCATTGATGGAAAAATAGATGAAAAGAATCTAAGTTTCAAGAATACCAAGTAGTACTCTATTGCCAGTGTTTTTATTCTAAACTTTTCAAATTGACTTCATCAATCAAATCTGAAAAACCTTAGGAGCATTTCTCTATTTAGCATCTTACATATATTAGCATCATGAGTTCTTCACTAAGAAACTTCTACTTCTTTGGGTTTGGCAACAGTTGTTCATATTAAACAACTTTCCATACATCAATTTTTTTATGTTGCATATCTCCCCCATAGAGATATTCCCCCTTCATTCTTACATGAATCTTTCTAATCTCCCTAATAAATGTTTCTCCCCCATACATACTTAGGAGATATACTTAGGAGATGTTTTTCATGCATTCTCTCCCCCATTAACATCAATGGCAAAGGTCTCATTATGTCAATATTACTGCTTCAATTTACAACTAGCTCAAGTATCCAAAGAGACTATTCAATACCAAATACCAAATACCAAGATTCCTCAATGACTCATCTCATCAAAGATACTCCCTTGTATAGGAAGCATCAACATTTAGTCTAGTCTAACAATAATAGTCTTTACCACTGGACTAATACACTCTCTGCATCATCTACTTAGAATTAGGTAGGGCATAACCTAAAGAATACCTCTCAAGTAATAAAATGTATCTTTAGGTAAGGGCTTCATAAAGATATTTGCAACTGATCTTTACTACTCACATACTCTAATTCATTCTATTTGTCTTTTTCCTTTTCTCTCAAGAAATTATACTTAAGAGATATATGCTTAGTGTTAAAATGCAAGACATGATACTTAGACATACTTACTATACTTTTGTTATCATAGTATATGATAATAGGTTCTACAAAATAAATCTCAATATCCTAAACCAATCTTCCTCCAAGAAAAAATATTCCACCATTGGTGCTCTTTCTATCATCCATACTGCCTTCCCAATCCACATCAGTATAAGCTCATAGATTGAAATCACTCGATCTATCATAGCATATTCTATAACTAGATGTTCCCTTCAAATATTTGAATATCCTCTTTACTTCATAATGATACTCCTTAGGATTAGCTTGAAATATAGCTACATTTCCAACTACATTTTCTATATCTAGTCTGATGTGAGTTAGATATTGTAAACCTCCAGTCATGGATTTGTACTTCTTCTACTCAAATTTAGGTGTCTCTTCCTTTCTAGATAACTTGTGACTAGTTATCGTAGGTGTACCAACAAGCTTACAATTTTCTAATCCAAATCTCTTCAAAAAATATTTCAAGTACTTAGCTTGCACAAAATGAAAATACCTTCATTGTTCTACATAGTATGCAAACCTAGGAAAAACTTCATTTCTCCTATAATACTCATCTCAAACTCATTCTTCATTTCTTTAGCAAACTTATCACTTGTTGGATCATTACCTCCAAATAAAATGTCATCAACAAATATTACTATTATCAACAAACCATTTTCAATTCTCTCAAATACAAGTTTCTATCTATCATATCTTTAACAAATCTAAGTTTTATCAAATACTTATCCAACCTTGCATGCCAGGTTTTAGGTGCTTGCTTTAGACCATATAGAGCTTTCTTGAATCTACATACCATATCTTTTTCTTCTGTTGGAGGGAAACCTTTAGGCTTCTCAATGCATACTTCTTCTTCAAGTTCTTCATACAAGAAAGATGACTTAACATCCATATAATATACTTTGAACTTCTTATTTGTTGCATAAGAAAAGAACACTATTATCGCTTTCATTCTGGCTATAAGGGCATATGTCTCATCATAATCTATTCATTCTTGATGGGAATAACCTTTGCATACAAGTCTAGCCTTGTTCATTGCAACTTCACCTTGTTCAATCATCTTGTTTCTAAATACCCATTTGGTTCCTATGGCATTCTTATCTTTAGGTATTGGAACTAACTCCCATGTTTAATTCTTCACAATTTGATCTAGTTATTCCTTCATTATTTGAATCCATTGATCATATTTACATATGTCATCTGTACTCTTAGGTTCAACTTAAAAATTCTAACATAATTTGTCATTAACTATGTTTCTTGTCATCACTACTTCACCTTTTCTTCCAATTATCTACTCTAGAGGGTGATTATTTTCATGTTCATATTAGAGATAGGAGTTTCCATCTCAACTCTTATCTCATCTCTTGGTTCAAACATTTTCTCTTTGATCAAAAATTTTCACATGATTTTGTAGATCATTATTAGTCTCAAAGAAAACTTCAACATCCTTTCTAACAATTATAGTATTATCATCTTCTTCATAGTCATCAATGATAGCTACATAAGTTGTTTCTTCCAACCATCCTCTTTCTTAGCCAAGTCAAATTCTTCACCTTCTTCAAAAAGTGAACTCTTTCAATATTTTCTTACTCTCTTAGGAAATTTGGACAAAATGACCTAACTCTTTACATGTCCAACAAATGAAAATTTTTATACCTTCCTCAATCTTCTTGTCTTCTTTTCATATGAATCTATCATTTCTTCTATTATTTTGTATGCAACAAAATGATTCTACATAAGGAAACTCAATGTCTAGATGTTTACACATATATGATAATTCAACAAGAAGCTTTGTCTTATATAAGATGATATCTCCTTCATTAGACTTAGGACTAATCTTTCTTGTCTTGATCTCCCAAAGCTATTAAGCTTATGCTTCAAGGACTTGATGCTCTAATACAAATTGTTAGAATATATAGTCCACCAGTATAACTAGTGAGGGTGTGACTTAGTTATACAACCAATATAAAAATATCAACATTAATAAAATTCAACCATATGAGTAATATAATCTGAAACCACAACAAGATAATCTTGCACAATAACACCAAATATGTTAACATGGAAAACCCTTGATGAGATGAAAAACCCTGGTAGAGATGATACCCACAAGATGATGTACTAATATAAATATTCTTTATTTAAGGATGGACCCTATTATGAGTCTATAAAAATATTTAGTACATATAAGTCCCTCTTAGGAGACTTTGAATCCATGTTAGGAGTTGTACCAACCATGCTAGGAGTTGTAGAAGATAGCTAGACCCACTATCCAAATAGCTTCAAGGGAAAGACAAACCCACTATCCAAATGATCTCTGTATTATTCCTTGTAGAATAATAGGAGTGAATAGTTTTATCTCCTTCCCCTTTCTCTATCCTATTAACTAGAATTCTTCTCCTTCTGATATTGTGACCAAATCACAATTCATATGTCCAATAATCCATTGGATCACTTACTCAAATTTTCCAAACACTCTTCTCCTTTTCACATTTAATAGTTGTTCAACACATTTGATACTTCAATACATGTCATGCAAACAAGGAAAACATATTTCCTTTATATTGTATCTTCAAAATCATTTTTTGAGTCAACCTTGAGGCTTTCCCAATTAATTATAATAAGATAATTAATTAATTCTCAATTACAATAGCATTATCACCTCACAGTCTATACAAATTCTCACATGTGTAACATTAGGGCTTGCACATTCACTAACATCATAATTAGAAGGTCTTATCTCACTTGTTGACTATGCATCACTAAATTATATCTATGTTAGAAGATATAATACAAACATCGAAAACTACTTCTGAGGTACTCTGTCTCTGTACTACTCTCTATAAATTAGGTATAAATTTCATATGTCCCTAGCTTACTTTCTATGCATTAAACCATGTCATCAAAACATAGAGTAGAACATGTTCATGATCATGCATCATTAGAAAATCAAAGCCTTGTCCATACAATAAAGATATCTATCTTCTACTCTATTAGTGTTCAGAGTGACAAACATAGTCATGAATGCAACATGTCAATACTATCCAATGCTTAGGATACTCCCCCAAAGGAATATCATTAACATCCATGCAAATAGTTTCTCATATTATCTCATTCATCTCTTCTACCTTTGTACTTACTTTTCCTTTTCTCATCATTGTCTACTTTTCCTTTTCTCATCATTGTCCTCTATATTAGGACACTTGTTAACATTATGACCAACTTTGTTACATGAAAAACAAATTATAGGAAAATTACCTTTATATTTTCATCTACCTCTTGGAAGTATTCTTTCCATCTGTGCTTCAATCTCATCAAGTTCATCATCAATAGCATTACTATCACTATTCCCACACCTTCTATTTCCTTTTTTATGAATAAAAAATTGGTATTTGAGAGCATATTCAACAGAAGTAGGAGTGAAATTATCAAATTTTGACAATTCAAAAGAATTCATAATACCAACTATACCTTCCAAAGCAAGATTATTACCAAAGGTGCATCTCAGTTCTTGTATTATAGAAACTCTAATAACATAAATAGGAAGCAAGGTCTCGGTACTTTATTGATCATAGTCTCATCATCAATATTTCAATCTAATCCTCTTATAGCATTTACCACCTATTTAATTTTTTCATGGTATTGCACAATATTTTTAACTTCTACCATTCCCATTTCATCAAATTTTCCTCTCAAACTTTCTAATTTTTATTTTCAAACATTTTTCTCTCCTCCATATATAGTATGTAGTGTATCCCACATTTTCATAACACTAGTGCAATCCATTAGGTCATCAAACTTGGTATAGCTAAGGGATAATGAAATCTCCAACATAGCCTAATTATGTTCTTGCTTATCTTTTATTTATTGAGTTGTTAGAGGAATTGGTATTGTCACATATGCATATTATACATAGTGTACTACACCATCTCCAATTCTTGCTAAAATCAACTTCATCAAACTTTGTCATGCAGGGAAGTTCTCTTTGTTCAAAATTTTCACTTCATTTTTTTTACATCTTGATCTTTAGCTTCAAATCCCTTGAAAATTTTATCTACAAGAACCAAATCTCTAATTCCAATCATTAGAATGATTTAGAATAACTAAGAGGGTTGGGGGGACCTGATTTAGTTATACTCAGGTCTTGATGCACCAATTTAACTTTTAAACACTTAAAATACTTCATATCCAAACATTCAATAGATTAGTCTCTGTTGTATATAATCAAAAATAAAAACTTATGATCCATTGTCCTAATAGTAAAAAACTTGTAGAATGTAAAAAATTAATGGTAAAACATTTCAAATGGCATCCACACACGTATGACACTAGGATTTAACATGGAAACCCAATTTGGAAAAATCACCAATAACATGTCACCAATTTTTCACTCTTCTAAAGTGAGCTATGTTAGGATCTAGCCCCGTTAAAGGTTACAAAACACACTGTGAAATGTGACCTTATTAAAGAATTTAATCACCCTATTAGGAGTGGCCTTTTTAGAGGGATTTAGAATATTCCATTAGAATGAAACCTTGACTAAAAGATTTACATATGACTACTAGGTAAACCTTGATTAAAGAATTTTAATATGTTAAAATGGCTAGAAAGTATAAGTATAAGGTTGATCTAATAAATACAAATCACTTTACAAATTTAGATCACAATTTGGTTCATATGTTGATCCACTATATTCCCTTGATTGTCATCTTTTTCTCTAATCTTCTTGGCAACCCTTAAAGAAATGATATTTCAACTCTTCACATCTCTTCTCAACCTCCTACTCAAGTTTTTCAATCAATAGCATCAACAATAGCTACAATCTAGTTAGGTTATCCCATATGCCTCCTTAAATAGGTAATTATATTTGTCTTTAACATCACTATAGATCTTAGGATTTGGTCAGATTGATTGAATCCTTTCATCATTTCATATCCTCTATTCTCTTCTAGACACTTCTCAAAACTTGTCATTGAATTCTGGCATAGGAACTCTCAAACGCAATTTTCCTTGAATTAAATATTCTAGGTCATCCATCCTTATCTTCAAAATTATTTACATATACCATGAAATAAATTGTGTTGGTTAGAAATCATGTTTCCTCATAATCTATCAAATGTTGTCTCTTAGCTAATACTTTGTTTTAACACTCGGTCATCGCTAGATTATTTAGTCTATACTAACTTTTTATTTCAAAAAATTATAGTTTCAGTCAATACTAATGCTCGATCAACATTATATTTTCTTGTCTTATACTAGTGCTTAGTCGACATTGGAATCATTCAACATAAATCCCAAGTTCCTTAATCTACTTCTCTTTTTCTCAGTCAAGCCTATGCATTTTTTCATTGTTTGATACGAGGCTTCATTACAACTATCTTCTTCACTTAGGTTATGATTTGACAACCATATTATCTATTCAAAGTCTAACTAGTCAAGTTCCTATTGTAGTTCCTCATAACTCAACCTTTCCTCTAGGTCCTTTTGTTATGTCCTTCGTAAATCCTCTTCATCAATCATCTTGATATGATACACTACTAAGATAGAAAATTATCTTACTTGTAAATTTTGACATCAATGACAATATTACAATTATCCAAATTGTATTTTCCAATAGGATTCTATGTGACTTTCTTTCATAAATATTGTTATCTAATTGAAAAATTAGCTTTGGACACTTGTGTTGAAGCCTAAACATATAAAAGGTACTAAAAGAACTATTAGAAATATTTAGAATAAATGAGAGGTGTGGGTGGTGAACCAGTTACTCAGGGTCCATAAGTACCATTTGAACATTTAAAGATTCACTATTCTACTTATCCTATTGTTTCTAAATCTCTACTATATAATAATAAACAAAATTACTATCCTAAACATAATATACTTGTTGAATGTAAACTTTATCAAATGTAAAATATCATAAAACATTCATCACAAGTTTGACACTAAGATTTTACGTGGAAACCCAATTTGGGAAAAACCACCACCAAAATGTCTCTACTTTTTTCACTCTTTTGAAGTGATCTCTACTAGGATACAACCCTATTATAGGTTACAATTCACACTATTAAATGTGACCTAGTTATATGATTTAATCACCCTATTAGGAGTGGGCTTTTCAAAGGACTTTGATCATTCCATTTAGAATGTCACCTTGCTAAAGGATTTACGTAGACTGTTAATTCCTTCAAATGAATGTTAGGTCAACCTCTATTAAAAGGATTTCAATACAAACAATTTATAATTATTAGAAAGAAAATAGTAGGGTTTGTTGGAAATAACAATGGGAAAGTAAGTTATGAGAGGGGGGGTGAATCAACACTTAAAAGTTTTGCCTCTAAAACATATCACCAACACCCATCTCATAACCTAACATCTAAATTGAAACAACTTAACCATGCATCAAATTCATAGCATAAACTAAATAACTCATAATAGAGTATATTGGCTACCCAGAAACCCTCCAAGGAGAAGGTAAAACTAGGGTTGGAATGACACCCACAAATCTTCATTACTATGGTTTTAAAGTGTGACCAATTATGATTACAATGTGTTTGATCATAAAGTATGATCTACCCTATGAGAGGTCTACCTAGTTAAATGGTTACAAAGACTATTAGGTCTCACCTTGCTAGAGGATTTAAACTCACAAATAAATAAGCTCTAAGTTAAGAGATTTGCAAAACCTTGTTAAGACTACAAAGCCTGTTAAGACTACTATTGGTCATTTGGCCTTCCCACTAAAATTTCCATATTTGAATTCAAACATAGTAACATTCACATATTTGAAAATTCAAATAAAATAGGGAAAAAAGAAAAGCTTTATACTAAAATCTTAGGTTATATTGTATTTCCTAAGTGACTGTGCACGTTAATATTCCCATGGGCCTATAGCTTCCCCATCATCAAATCTTTTTGTGACCTATGACCATCGCTTTGTCACTTTGTAGAAGTTCTCATTCTTTATTCTATGCGACAAAGCAACATCACACTATGTGTATGCGTAGATCCAAGTTTCTTTTGTGGGCCTCTTTTGACTATGCTAACATGTCAATATCATGTCACTGGATTGCAAGGTGACAAGGTGATGAGTCAAACTAAGCTAGGATACAATGGGCATTTCATTGATGGAGTCTTTGACATGGTTGATTTGGTGGGTCGCATGTTCTTAGTTTCCACTTTCTACCATCAGATGCAAACATATCAAGGATCATGTACTTTCATTGCTATGTCACTATGTAGAGTTGCAAGGTAGTTATTTCATGTGACATAGCAATGGCTCAAACATAAATTTTGATGGACCCTATCCTGTCAAAGCATGTTAGCAATTTTTTGGTTTCTCATTGGCTAAGGTAATGATTGTGCAAGGTGTGGGCCAGTTCCTTCAATGCATTATACTCACCATCAAATCAAGGATTATCTATGGTTATCGCTATGTCACATTCCAAAGTTGCAAGGTAGTTATTTCACATTACATAGTGAGCGCTTGCCATGTGGTAGATGGGTCCTTTCCTTTTGTGGGCCACATTGTGGTGAGTCAGTGTCAAACAAGTTGGCAAAAGACCATGTTTCTATTAGTTGGTGAACTGACACGTTGGGTGTAACATTAGGGTTGTTGGATGGTGGAAGATCAATGTCTCTTGTTATATCTCTATGGGAAAATTATTGATCTTTAGCTATAGCAACATAGCAAGGATTTTCCACATGTCTCAGTGGGCCTAGTTTGGTAGGCACTATTAGGTTAAAATCAACAATATTATAAGCCATCATAGTCAAGTTTTGAATGGTGGCATAGTCAAGGTGATATGGTAGTCAAACATGTGAGGACTCTGTAAGGTGGAAAAAAGAAATAACATAGTTGGCCCACATGGCTTATTCTAGTTGCATGATTGGGTTGACCTACTGACTTTCCTGATTCATGAGCCAAAAATGAGGAAAGATAGGGTTTCTTGCATGATTAGATCTTTTTTATCAATCCTAACCACTCTAGAGTTATTATTGCACTACGAACGATGCAAGGCCACTCTTTCCACCACCTGATTGTCCATTTTGAGGAATTCTAGCATTGATTGGCACTATCTCTATCACTTTAGGTTTACTCCAATCAGGGTTTTCATGGTTTTCATGCCTCTACAAGTGTACCAAATCAAATGTATTGTTTTGGATTGCCTTGATTGTTCTCTAAGAACTTAATAATAGTGGTTGTAGAGTAACTTCAGTGAAAAATACCTTAGTTATGCTTAAACTATAAAAGCAAGGTTGTAATTCTCTATTAAGGTCAAATCTTCGTTGTTTCTCTGATATTGCCCTACAAGTTCACTGTAAATCCTTTTTCCTCTAGACCTAATGATACCCTACCTTATCCCCTTTAGTCATTGATGACTATGTAAGATCTATTTGCCTCTCATTAGTATAGTATGGATATCTACAATTTTGCATGATTGTCTCTCTTTGTCCTATGAATGATATATAAGTGAATCTCTTCTTTCTTATGTCATTTATTTTAGTTTTCTAATTTTCATGTGATTGTTAGATTAAAACAAGTCTGGATGTGTATACCTTTTGGTGTAATGATGGATCAAAAGTGCATGTATGGGTAGAGATTGGTTTGAACACTCTATTTTGGTGCATCACCCCTTAGGTTAAATTAGTTACATTTTCTTTCATGTATTAGGTGCATCCTGATAGCAAAGGAGATTGGCCTTCTCAGGAGACTCAACCTCACAGTTCAAGTCCCATAGCTTGGAGGTTGTTTCCATGTTTCACAACATTGTCCTTAGGTAAAAACCTTGGACAAGGGTGCAAAATTTTGTGACAATAGTTTTTGGCATGCTCGGTGGGACATATTTAGAATATTTCAAAGCCTACTAGTGTCAAAAGAGAAGAATTTAAAGTTGATGCTGAGAGGATAGTGTTGCTCTTAGTATTCTAGGCATTTAAGAGGCTTGTTTCTACAAAGTACTTGGTGAATCTACACCCTTCATATCTGGTTCTAGACCAAACTTGTTGTGATTTATGTCTAAAGATAAAACAATTCCATCTTTTAGAGGTAATTTCAAATATCAAGATCTTTCATTTTAAAATCCTAGAAGAAGAAAGACTAGAGTATCTTTATCACTAGTTGGGAGTAGAGAAGAAATACACACCCCTGCAAGATCAATATCCACTCCTCCTTTTGTTAGATCTCAACCTAGGTTGCCATCAGCTCATATTAATAGACTACTTTCTTATATGGCTAGAGCTCATGATTTTGCCACATTTAATGGTGGGAGTTTCCTTTTGTTAGCCAAAAGACATGAAATACTAGAGGTTACAAATGTCTACAATATCCATGGTATTACAGAAGATGATGTGGTAGTTTAGACTCCTAGGTTTATTTTTAAAAGGGAAGGCCCTACAATGGTACTAGGGTCTATCGCATGGTTCTACAATAGATTTGGATGGGTTAGGAGTAGGACTATGTAAACATTTTGAGGAAAAAAGATATTATTTGTCACTTTTAGAACATCTAACCACTATAAAAAGAGCTTTCCATAAATGTATGATTGATTTCAACTATAGGTTTTAGAAGACATGGGACAAAATACCTGCTTTAGTGAAGCCTACCCTTGGTAATGCCTTCTTATGTTACTTCAAAGCTTTTAACAGTGATATTGCCGCTACAACTCAAACCATTGGAGGAGATACCTTACCTAATGGTTGTGAAATAGCAATAAGTGTAGAAAAACATATTGATACAAGGAGGAAAGCTAGCTTCAAGGCCTCCTATGCCTTTCCTCCTCAATATCCTGAATCAACAACCAAAAATGGCCTAGATTCTAACAACTTCAACATCGCAACCCCTTGATCTAGCCCCTTAAGCTTCCACATCTTTGAACAGAATGGATGAAATCAAGGAGATGGTGTAGTCTATGATGTTTAACATAGATAAAAGATTGCAAGGCCAAGAGAAGAAGTTGGAGGATAGCTTCTCTGTAATGCAGAAGGTGAGTAACAAAGTGGTGACTTTTGAGAGACAAAAAGCTCAAGGTAATAAGGCTCCTCAATTACAATATCAAACTCCAAATAATGGTAGGTCCTTAAATAATAATTATGGGAATACTTTTTTTGATCCAAGTAGGCAAAAAAATGATGCCTCTACTTTGAATGCAAACCAAAGTAGGGCCATAGTCCCTCAAAAAAAATGGCTCAAGAGCGAAAAAAATTCCCCTCCTACAATTACTCCTATGTTTATTGTATGTGTCAAAAGGCTAAATCTTATTTGGATTTGACCACTCAAGAGACTATAGCAAGGAAATCATATAATGAGAACCAATATGAAGATGCCTTATAGATACAAAGATAGGGTGATTACTCCTTCATGAATCATTAGGTGGTGGAACATTGTAATGTAAACTAGGACTTCATTGCTCACGATACAAGGAGAAAAAGAAGAGTCGTTGAGGGTGCTACTCCTCCTTATAATCAAGATTAAACATCAAATGTAATATGTTATGTACAAATGATGAATGATCAAGCCAATGCCCCTCAACAAAAAAGATAGAATAATAGCAGAGGAGATTTGAATAGCCCCTAGGTTATTCCAACTCAACCCCCTACACATGCAATTCCAAAGGCTTCTAGAAAAGTACATAATTCCTCATTCAGTGTGGTAGAGAACATGAAGATAAATGTGAATATTTCCATGTGGGATTTTGTTGCTACTATACCAATGCAAAAGAGGCTACTGCAAGAAGAATTAGAAAGTATTGAACCAAAGGATAAACTACCTAGCATGAAAAGTGGCATAAGCCTAATACAACCATCATGGGAGATAGAAACAAGTAAAACGGTTAGACCTCATCCATTTTATGTTTCTTTGAGTATAAGGGATAAACTAGTCCATAATTGCATGACTGATTCAGGGGCTAGTAGTTTAGTGATTCCTAGGTGTGTTGATGATGCCTTAGAAATGAAATATGAGCCCATTGTTAGGGATTTATTATAGTTGTATGGTAGTGCTATCAAAACTATAGGGATCCTTAAGGATGTTGAAATGGCCCTACATGCATGCTCTAGTTGTACAATAACTCAAGATATATTAGTTTCTGAGGTTGAGCCACACTTTTCCATTTGTTTGTCAAGAGACCTCACTACCCAAATAGGTGGTTACATATCTTCTAATTAGTCATATATGTTTTTTAGAACAAGATATCGTATCAAGGCTTCAATTAGAGTAGAGCCTCTAGACCTCCATCACATTGATCCTTACACCCCTAATCTTATCAATATGAATTGTACTATCTTAGAGATAGATGAAAATGATATAGTAAATTAGCCTACCACTTCTCCAGTAGAGATACCTAATTTTCTCTTAGATGAATGGGATAATTCATATCAATTTGATCCCATGTCAAAGACCCTTGAGATAGGTCTTGGTACATACTATGTGTCAAAAAAGGATGCTCTTTTCCCTAACCTTATGAAGAACAAAGAAGATATGAGTGGGACATGGAGTATGTATTTTGATGGATCAAGGAATAAGAATGGATTAGGGGTGGGTTTGATGTTGATTCCTCCTAAACAAGTAAGGTACTACTTCTCATTTAGGCTCCAATTCAGCTATACCAATAATGTGGCCAAGTATGAATCCTTGATCCAAGGTCTTATACTTGCTCAAAAAAGAGGAATTCAAGCATTAAGTGTATATGGAGATAGTGAGTTGGTGGTCAATCAGGTGAGAAATCAAAACATCACTAAGAATGGCTTGCTCAAGTCTTATAAATATAGAGTATGGGATTTTCTTGAAGGTCTCAATGCATTTAATATTAAGAGAATCCCCAGGAAAGAGAATAGATATGCTGATAGACATGTAGTAATTGGTTCATCTTATGATGTGTATGGAATCTTGAGGAGGAGGAGAAGAAACAAATTAGAGTGATAATTAGGCATGTTATTCCTGACAACAAAACCAATTGGCAATTCTTTGAATCTAATTCACAAATTGTAAGTTTCTTGCAGAATGAGCCATAATTCTTAGAGAGAAACCAATCTAGGTTGCATGACTAGTATAGGGATTAAATCATCAATCTTAGTTATAATAAATTTCTTAAGGGTTGAATCACTTTAGAGGGTGTCTTCAACCTTAATGACCAAGCAAGAAACAGAAGCATGAACCTAGCTACTAACAAAGATGATTATACACTAGTTATTGCTATTGATGGAAAGCCCTTAAACATAGGGAAGGTATGCTCTAAAACTGAGCAAGAGAATTTCATTCATATATTTCAAGAATTTAATGATATATTTTCTTTGACATATGATGATTTAAAATTTTTTGACCCAAGGTTTTTTTAGCATACTATTGATTTAATTGATAGTGTCAAACCAGTAAGACAAAAGCATGGGTTGGTGAGTCCTAAGATTGAAACATTAATGAGAAAAGAGTTACCCAAGTTGATTGAGGCTAATATAATTTTCCCTATCAAACACTCATCATGGGTAGAAAACCTTGTCCCTATTAGGAAGAAGAATGAGGAAATCAAATTATGTGTAGACTTTAGAGACCTTAACCAAGATTCCTTTAAAGATCATCATCCCCTTCCTTCCATGGACCAGATATTGTCCAAGGTTAGTGGTCCAAAGAGGATCTCATTTATTGATGGATTCTCTAGTTAAAATCAAGTGTTGGTCAAAGAGTCTGATAGATACAAGACACCATTCACCACCAAATGGGGCACATATGCTTATAGTAAAATGCCTTTTGGGTTAACAAATGTAGGTGCCAAATTTCAAATAGAAATGAATATAGCCTTCAAAAACATGATTGAAAGGTTTGTGTTGGTTTACCATGATGATATCACAACATATTCAAAACATGTAGCAAATCATTTTGGTCATCTTAGACAGGTGTTCATAAGATGTAGAGATTTTGTAGTATTTTTGAATCCAAGCAAGTGTTTCTTTGCTACTAATTAAGGAAAATTGTTAGGATGCATTGTATCTAATGAAAATTTAACCATTTATCTAGAAAGAATAGAGGAAATACTTGCTCTCTTCCTTCCTAGTCATCAGAAAGGTTTGCAAAGTTTTCTTTGTAGAATAAATTTTGTGAGGAGGTTTATCCCTAATTTAGCTACCATGGTGAAGCCTTTTACAAATATGCTTAAGAAGAACATGGTCTTCTCATGGACCAAGGAAGGGAAAGAAGGTTTTGAAGAGATCAAAGTAGCCCTAGCCTCATCTCCTACTCTCATCAATCCAAATTTTGAGAAGGATTTCATTCTTTACACCTTAGGAGGTGAGTCAAGTATTTCTATTGTTTTGACTCAAATGAATGATAAAAATGAAGAGTATCCTATTGGTTTATTTAGTGAATGACTTAAGGAATATGAAGAAAAATATAGTTATGTAGAAAAGCAAGCCCTTGCAGTCATAAGAGATTTGAATAAATTTTGATATCTCATGTCTCATAACAAGATCCATTTGTTAGTACCCCATGGTAGTGTGAAGGACTTTCTTTTGAGGAAAGATATTAGTGAGAAGAGAGTGGGTTGGATCACTAAGGTAATGGAGTATGAAGTTGACATCTAGATTACCAAGTTGGTAAGGGGGAAGGGATTGTGCAAATAGATGATCTCATCTTAGGAGTCAGATGAGGAAATTGCTATGGTATTGATAGAACAAAAAGAGGCAAGAAGTGATAACTCAAGGAATTGGATGGATGACATGATGACCTTCTTGTTAGGAAATGGATATCCTCAAGGGTTGGATGAGACTAAAAGGAGACACTATAGGCCACACTTAATTCCTTATGCCATAGTTGATGGTAAATTTTTCAAGAGGGGTTCCAATGGAGCCCTATTGAGATGCATTGATATAGACCAAGCTGAAAGAATGACCAAAGAGATTCATGATGGTCTTGATGGTGGCCACTTTTCAGCAAGGACAACTGCAATGAAGATCATGAGAGTTGGTTACTACTTGCCATTCTTGTTCCATTATTCTCATAAGTATGTGAGAAAGTGTGAAAAATGTGCTTTCTTTTTAGGTAAGTAGAGGCTAGTAGCTCTTCCACTTCATCCCATTTAGGTAGATCTGCCTTTTGCTCAATGGGGATTGAATTTCATAGGCCCTATCAACCCATCTTCTAGCTCTAGTTATAAATGGATTCTAGCAACTATAGATTACTTTAACAGATGGACAAAGACACTTGCATTGAAGGATGTCACTAAATATTCATTTGTTGAATTCCTTGATGGAATTGTTACTAGATTTTGTGCCCCTTCAACCATTATTTTAGATAATGCAAGATCTTTTGTAGGAGCTCAAATCTATGCATGGGAAATTGATCACAATATCTACTTGAGCACATCCTCAAACTACTATCCTCAAGGCAATGGACTGGCTATGTCATCTAACAAAAATCTAATTAGGATTATGAAAAGGACTATAGAGGATAACCAGAGGTGTTGGCCCCAAAAGTTGAAGACGACACTATGGGCTGATACAATAACACCTAAGAGGGAAATTGGAAATTTACCCTTTATGTTGGTATATGGTAGGGAAGAAAGGCTTCCAATTTCATTAGAATTCCCATCTCTAGAATTGGCTCATCAGTTGGAGCTAATGGAAAGTGATGCCATGACAGTAAGAATGGTAAAGTTGATAGAACTAAAAGAGAAAACAAAACAATCCATGTAGACCCTAGAAGCACATCAATAATAGATGAAAAAGAACTTTGATAAGAAGGCTAAGTTCAAAAATTTTAGAGAGGGTGACCTTGTGCTCAAGTAGGATTCAAATAGGGAAAAACTAGGGAGGCACTCAAAATTTGATGCACTATCGAGTGGTCCCTATGTGCTTATCAGTTGCAAATAGGCAATGCTTTTCAATTAAGAAGGCCTAATGGTGAAACTCTGCCTATTCTAGTTAATGAGATATATCTTAAGTCTTGCTTCTAATAAAAGATGAGTATGTAATGTATATAGTTAGGTTAGTTTGTTGTGTGGTTTCCTATTTTCCAACAAGTGCCTGAGCATGTGTCATTTGCAAAGGTTGCAGAGGATTTTTGTGTAATGAGCCCAAATTAAAAAGGATATATGAATATTCAATAACATATTATATAATGATAATAATTAAGAATTAAATATTATTATAAATAATATATAAAGAAATATACTATGTAATAGTATCAAGAAAAATGATATTACTAATATTATTATTATTAATATAATATATGGTATATTATAATGTTGTTATTAATATAATTATAGTTACATTGTAAAGAAATAAAGAAAACACAAGAAGTACTATTTCAAATGTATAGTATAATTATAGTATAGATAAACAATCATATTTAATTGAAAATAAGTAATAAGCAAATAATCACTATAAATAATACATAATAATTTAGTAAATTTATAATTAATAAATAATATATAATAAGTAAGATATGATCATAATAATATCAATGGTCAATAAAATGTATAATCATATATCGAATATCATTAATATATTTAAATAATAACTTTGTTCAAAATTTACAATGCAATATATATCAAATGATAAATGAGAATTTTTGAAATATAATATTAATGACCTATTATATAATAAAATATTAACATACTAAATATTATTTCAAAGAATAACATATTAGCATTTATTAATGATAACCAATACCAAGTGACCTAGAGAAAGGTCATGACCTTTCCCTCAAACCTATATATTCTAACTATACTGGAGAAGGATAAAAAATATGAATGGAAAGAACACTACATTGAGATGGATATGGCTCTGGGTGTTGCCGATCTTCATACTCCAGAAGCTTTAGCCACAACTGAGTCAGCTTTAGCTGGTCAAACGGAGATTTGTGTTCCTGCAGTTAGTGACGATAATCATAGCAGTTATAGCACAAAAGCTGCATATGAAAGTGACTATGAGACAAAAGCTTATAATGTCAATGATAGTTCTAGGAATCATGATAAAAAGGCAAACAAATCACAAAAAGTCATAAATAAACAATGGACCCCAAGAAGGTTCATTACAAATGGTATCAGAGGTAGCATCCTGCCAGCATATGAATCATTTCTTTCTCTCTACATTTGTGCCTTTCAAATAGGAAGAAATGTAGAGACTGACATTCAAATCCCCAAGAGACATGGGTAATGTCTTAAAATTTCTCAAAAAAATAAAACATTCCGCTGTTGGGTGTGCCGTAAACAATGACTGGAAGGTAGTTGCAAGCTTTTTGTATTAAAGTCAGACGAAATACACATTCAACTCACTACGTGGGGCATGAAAAAATATTGAATGCACATATTATTGAAAGCACACAACCATTTGTAAATACAAGTATGAGAAAATATTGGTATCAGGAGAGATAATTAAATTTTGTTCTTGAAATGATGCCATAAATGAATTATCATTAACGTCAATGGAAAATGATGAAAAACATTTAATATTTACCTAACAACCCAATCAGATTGCACACCATCATCCCTGCAAATGGATGCATTTTTTGGAGGGAGATTAAGCAAATAAGGTTTGAACAAAAAATGAAGAAGATATATTTACTACATATGTAAATTGAGTAAAAAAAATTTGGAACAATAATAATATAATGGGATAGATTAATGGAGGTGGTAAGACCAAGGACAAGCACGTGAATAGTCATCACTCACCATGGATGCACAGATGTACATAGTTCAAAGAGCGTAAATAAACCTCCATAAAACCACCAAAGTCATTGAAAAGACACAATTGGCAAAAAGGGTAGGATAAAAATAACATAGATCCCTCAATGACCAATATAGGTCACAGACACTTATAGTTGACTCCTGATGCATATTGAAGACTAGTAATAAAGTACCAAGTTAAGCGATATCCAACATTTGGAGGTTCAAAGCCTTGAACATATAATACTAGCCATTTAGATCATTAATTAAAGAGGAAAGAAGCACATCAAAGGGATTCAAACTTAATGCAAAAAGGTTAACACCACCATAGTGTACGAATTCTACATGGACGAAGGCAATAAGATGTGAGAAACTTCTATTAGGATAAACCACAGACAAAAATAAAAACTACATGCAAATATAACCAATAACAAAAAATAATAGATCACACAGAAATGAACACAAGGCACCAAGATTTAACGTGGTTCACCCAATCCCTAGGCTACATCCACCAAACAACAAGTTTGATCTTATCACAATCCAGTGATTACAACCTGATTACAATCCGTAATCCCTTACAGCTCAATACCGCTGCAAGAACCAATTTTGCATCACAACATAATGAAAAATACCCAACCCTAAGCCCTTTTATACAAGTATTAAACCACTTTAGGGTTATAACATGTCGGCCATAATTAACCATAACTTTAGTGGTGAATCTACAAATGGCGAATAGTACCAAAACGATTGGCGAATAGTACCCAAAAAAAAAATTGGGTCGATGCCCCGAACCCCACTAATTATGAAGTATGTACAGTACTTTCCTGATTAGTCACCATAATCTAACAACTTCCTAATCAAAGTACATGGGAATTGCATAAAGAGACATTGACCACGTTAGGGTACAAACTGTATATCACAATGGGCTAGGTAAGTATGTAGAATAATAGTGTAGGTAAGTATGTAAAATATAGTGTAGGAAATTTAGTTATGTAAAATAATATTTTGTTATTATTAGTTATACCATGAATATCTAGAGCTAAGAACATTTAATTGTATTTAGTTATTTTGTAATAGTATTATGACTATTACATAATAAGAGTAAGTTTGGATTAGTTCTATGATTTGTAATTTACATAGATTACAATGTCAAAATTATTAATGATATCAATTAGGGTTTGTAGTAGCAATGAATAGTTATGATAATGAATTTAGTATTGATCTATTTTATATAAATTTAAATATAAGAATTCTTAAGATCATTAGAATTATGACTAGGATTCACAATAGAGGTGAATAGAAATAATAATGAATGTAAATCATTTAGAATGTAGAAAAATTATTGATTTATATTTAATATGAACTTATTAAAGAGAAATGTAGTGCATGTAGTCTCATAGGTCTTTGAAGGATGATGGCAAACTAATCGAGGATCATTCTAAGAGGCCCAAAGGGTCTTCCTAGAGCATTGTGAAACCTGACTTGAAAGGTAAAATTGTCCTCAAAAGTGGGGACATTACAAGAAGCGAGCAAGAAAAAAACTGAAGATCCTTTTTCACTATTGTCTTTTGAAGAAAATGAGATATGATCAAGGGAACATCAATAACATTCATTCAATGAACAGAGAGGGAAGCCAATGGAGCTTCGAGGAAGTTCAACCATAGTTAAAATATGAAATTGTAAGCTTCCTTAATTAATGTAATCATAAAGGTGTAAAATTGATTATTTGAGAAATGATTTATGGATTTCAAGTAGCTTTCCTATGGATTCTACAATCAAGGAAGGTCTATAAGATGCCTTATTGTAGTACTAGTTAAGGGAAAGACTATATAGAAATCCTATTGTATTTAACTTTCCTATGGAGTCTGCAATTAAGGGAGGTCTGTTAAGACACCTTATTGTAGTACTAGTTAAGGGAAAGGCCACATTTAACTTTCCTATGGAGTCTGTAATTAAGGGAGGTTTGTTAAGACACCTTATTGTAGTACTAGTTAAGAGAAAGGCCATATTTAACTTTCCTATGAAGTCTGCAATTAAGGGAGGTCTGTTAAGACACCTTATTATAGTACTAGTTAAGGGAAAGGCCACATCTAACTTTCCTATGGAGTCTGCAATTAAGGGAGGTCTGTTAAGACACCTTATTGTAGTACTAGTTAAGGGAAAGGTCATATTTAACTTTCCTATGGAGTCTACAATTAAGGGAGGTCTATTAAGACACCTTATTGTAGTACTAGTTAAGGGAAAGGCCATATTTAACTTTCTTATGGAGTCTGCAATTAAGGGAGGTCTGTTAAGACACCTTATTGTAGTACTAGTTAAGGGAAAGACTATAAGGGAACCTATCCTTCTTATGGAGTCTACAAACACGAAAGAGTTTCTATGATACCCTATTGTAGTACTAGTTAAGGGGAAGATAATAAGGGAACCCTGCCACTTTCCTATGGAGTCTGCAATTAAGGGAGAACACCCTATTGTAGCACTAGTTAAAGGGAAGATAGTAAGGGCATCCTACCAACTTTCCTATGGAGTCTACAATCAAGGGAGAGTGGTTAGGACACCCTATTGTAGTGCTAGTTAAGGGAAAGATAGTAATGCCTCCTTTTCACAAGAACCTTTCTAGCCAAACAAGAAATCCACTAAGTAGACCACCTCATGTGGATGCCTAACACCTGCCACTGGGGCCAAGGGGGCCAAAGTTCTACTCTTGGGCTTAGTATGGAACTGGCTTGTATTAACTTATTATTATTCAAATTTATTTGAATTTTATATATATATTTATATGCATGTACTGATGCTTATTTTGTGGTTGCAGGGTTCATAAGCCTAATCAAGAAGTATAGTCATTGTGCATTCTTAATTTTAGGATCTAATCAAGGTTATGTATGATGTGTCTACATCGTGTCTACTTCATGTCTTCTTGTATTAATGTGTATACTTCGTGTCTACTTTGTGTCTTTATGCATTAGTGGTTTATACAATGTATATATCTATATTTCATAATTTTGTTAGCATAATCATTATTTTAATAATCCAAAGAAAAATGATCAAGGAATAGGCCATTGATCTTTAAGTTGAGCAGCAATTAGGAATTGCTTGAGGGAAAGCAATTTGAGGAAGGGTGGACTTGTAATGATCCCAAATTAAAAAGGATATATGAATATTCAATAACATATTATATAATGATAATAATTAAAAATTAAAAATTATTATAAATAATATATAAAGAAATATACTATGTAATAGTATTAAGAAAAATGATATTACTAATATTATTATTATTAATATAATATATGGTATATTATAATGTTGTTATTAATATAATTATAGTTACATGGTAAACAAATGAAGAAAACACAAGAAGTACTATTTCAAATGTATAGTATAATTATAGTATAGATAAACAATCATATTTAATTGAAAATAAGTAATAAGAAAATAATCACTATAAATAATACATAATAATTTAGTAAATTTATAATTAATAAATAATACATAATAAGTAAG
The DNA here is from genome assembly GCA_028749045.1 of Cupressus sempervirens. Taxonomy (NCBI): domain Eukaryota; kingdom Viridiplantae; phylum Streptophyta; class Pinopsida; order Cupressales; family Cupressaceae; genus Cupressus; species Cupressus sempervirens. The sequence goes on along the minus strand of CM053793.1, from coordinate 270,024,635 downwards.
ATATGATCATAATATTATCAATGGTCAATAAAATATATAATCATATATCAAATATCATTGATATATTAGAATAATAACTTTGTTCAAAATTTACAATGCAATATATATCAAATGATAAATGAGAATTTTTGAAATATAATATTAATGACCTATTATATAATAAAATATTAACATACTAAATGTTATTTCAAAGAATAACTTATTAGCATTTATTAATGATAACCAACACTAAGTGACCCAGAGAAAGGTCGTGACCTTTCCCTCAAACCTATATATACTAACTATACTAGAGAAGGATAAAAAATATGAATGGGAAGAACACTACATTAAGATGGGTCTAGCTCTGGGGGTTGCTGATCTTCATAATTCAGAAGCTTTAGCCACAACTGAGTCAACTTTAGCTAGTCAAAGGGAGATTTGTGTGCCTATAGCTAGTGATGACAATCATAGGAGTTATAGCACAGAAGCCACAGATGATAGTGACTATGAGACAAAATCTTATAATGCCAATGATAGTTCTGGGAATTGTGATAAAAAGGGAGACAAATAACAAAAAGTTGTAAATAAACAATGGACCCCAAGAAGGTTCATTATATTTTGTTCCTAGTTCTAGTTGCAAAGAGATAGTTTTGAGGTTCCTAGGAATGTTTTCTATGATTTTAGGTTTTTAATTGGGTGGATCTTCATGATTCGATGACTTTGTTGCCCAATGGATGCATAGGCTACTAGTCTATGCATAGTTGGCTTGCATCCCCCCTGAGTCACTAGATTTGTTAGTCATTTTTCCTTCTTGCCAAAATTGCCATATTTGAATTCAAATGTAGTAACATTCACATATTTGAAAATTCAAATAAAATGGGTTTTAAAAAAAACTTTATACTAAAACCTTAGGTTATATTTTATTTCCTAAGTGACTATGCACTTTAATATTCTCATAGGCCTGCAACTTCCCCATTGTTAGATCTTTCCGTGATCCACAACCATCATTTTGTAGGAATAGTTTTTCTTTATTCCATACAAAAAATCAACATCGCATCGTGTGTATGTTTGGGTCCAAGTTTCTTCAGTGGGTAGTCTTTCGATTGTGTTGATATGTCAATGTTGTGTTCTGTGGACCAGAAGGTGACAAGGTAATGAGTTGGACTAAGCTGGCATACGATGGGCATTTCATTGGCCGAATCTTTGACATGGTCAATTTGGTGGGCCACATATTCTTAGTTTCCACTTTCTACCATTCGATGCAAATTGATCAAGGATCATCTATGGTCATCACTATGTCACTATGTAGAGTTGCAAGGTAGTTATTTCATGTGACATAGTGATGTCTCAAAACATGAATTTCAATGGACCCTCTCCTATTAGAGTAGATGGGTAGTTATCATAGCACGTTGGTAGTTTGTTGGTTTCTCATTGGCTAAGGTAATGACTATACATGGTGTGGGCCAGTTCCTTTAGTGCATTTTACTTGATGTTAGATCAAGGATAATATACAGTTGTCACTATATCACCTTGTAGAGTTGCAAGATAGTTATTTCATCTGACATAGCGATCACTTTCCATGTGCTAAGTGGGTCCTTTCCTTTTGTTGGCTACATTTTGGTGGGTTAGTGTTAGACAAGTTGGCTAAAGACCATATTTCTATTCTTTAGTGCACTGACAAGTTGTGTATACCTTTGAGGATATTGATTTTTCAAGATCGACATGTCTCATTATGTATTTATGAGAAAATGATTGATCTTTAGATATAGCAACATAATGAGGATTTTCCATGTGTCATGTTAGGCCCAATTTGGTATGTACAACTAGGTTAACATTGTGATTCAAATAAAAAATATTGTAAGTTGTCATAGTCAAGTTTTTAAGGGTGGAACAATCAAGGTGATATGGTGGTCAAACATATGAGGACTCCATGAGGTGGTAAAAAGAAATAACATGGTTGGCCCACATGGCTTATCCTGGTCCCATGACTAGGTTGACCTACTAACTTTGCTAATTCATGAGCTAGAAATGAGGAAAGATAGGGTTTCTTGCATGATCTAATCATTTTGATTGATCCCAACCACACTAGAGTTATTGTTGTGCTATGAACAATGTAGGGTTACTCTTTCCACTACCTGATTGTCCATTTTGAGGAATTTTGGCATTGATTGGTGCCATCTCTATCACTTCATGTTTACTATACTTAGGGTTTTCATGATTTTCATGCCTCTCCAAGTGTACTAGATCAAATCTATTGTTTTGGATCACTTTTATTGTTCTCTTAGCACTTAATTCCAGTGGTTGTATAGTAACTTCAATGATAAATGTCTTAATTATGCTTGAACTATGAAATAAAGGTTGTAATTATCTCTTAAGGTTGACTCTTCTCTATTTCTCTGATATTGCTCTACAAGTTCACTATAAATCCCTTTTCCTTTGGACCTAATGACATCCTACCTTATCTCTTTCAGTCATTGATGATTGTGCAAGATCTATTTGGCTCTCATTAGTGTATTTTGGATATTTTCAATTTTGCATGACTGTATCTCTTTGACTTATGAATGATATATAAGTGAATCTCATCTTCCTTGTGTCATTTATTTGGGTTTTCTAATTTGCATGTGATTGTTAGATTAGAAAAAGTCTAGATGTGTATATATTTTGGTGTTATGATAGTTCAAAAGTGCGGGTAGAGATTGGTTTGAACACTCTATTTTTGTGCACCACCTATCAAGTCAAAGCAGGTAGATTTGCTTTCATGCATTCCTTCTTCCTTTTTCTCTCCAAGAGTAGTTAGGTGCATCCTAATAGAAAAAGAAGCTAACCTTCTTTGGAGACTTGACCTCATAGTTCAAATCCCACAACTTGGAAGTTGTTTCCATGCTTCATGAGGTTGTCCTTAGTTAAACACTTTGGACAAGGGTGCAAATTTTTGAGACAAAAACTACTATGTTAGGAGATTTACTCAGTATCACCTATTAGAATGATTCAATACCATGATCCTTCGGTTATCAGATTATTGCTTGATGTCAGATCTTCTCTTTACTAATAAATCCTTGATTGTTCTAATTAGATACATCTCCTATATCCTTTCATTGCTTTTCTCTATTCTCTCTAACTGATTTTGCAATTCATAACACTATCATGACCTTCATAGCCACCATGAATGTTCTCTTTGCATTTAGCATTCATATCTAAACTCTTTAGGGGTTTCCTTCTTAAAGAAATGTAGGTGGAATGGGATAGTTTAGAATCAAAGGTTGTGGTCAATCCATATTGCAGCCTAATTCATCCCTTAATTTGATTGGTTGCATGTACTACATAGGGATTCAAAATATGAATCACTCCTTATCTTCTACAATCAAAAAAAAAATGTTTATGTTAGCCTAAAAATGGTTTGCATAGTATTTTGTGCCATTATGAACAACTATGTCTTTGATTTTTCACTTGGCATCCAAAGGCTTGATGCTCTCCCTTCACTCTATTCTTAATGTTGTAACTCAAATTTTGAATAACTCAGAACTCACTATTTATTTGGCACTTGATTCACATGGCACATACTATCTACTCTACTCCTGAATGACTTGGCACATATAGACTACTTAGCACATATTAGTACTTGGCACTAACTGTCATATTTCATGACATATATTGTTTGGAAACTTATGCATGACATGCTTTGATCACTTACCTCACACTAATTGATGAGCTTTCTTTGATCACTCGGCTTGCACTATATTTCTACTAGAGTATAACTTAAATTTTTTGTCATTGCCTTGTCAAAACCAAAATGAGATAAATAAATAAAAATCTCTCCCTTTGACATGAGTGGAAAAAAGACTTTTTCATGCATTAACAACCATATTATGAGCATAACTTGGACAATATATATTCATCACTTGGATCCCATACAAAATTTTCAAAAACTTCAAAATTTACAAAATGGATGACTTATCTATCATACCTTATGATACCATCACTCTCCCTAAGTAAATGTTCTTTTCTAGTTCTACATCTATTATTGTTACTCCCCCTAAGTAGATATCTGCCTTATGTCTTACTAAAACTTTAGTTCCCAAAACTTCACATTCTCCCTTTTTTGACACTTATGTCTACTGGGTTGTACACTGATAGTGTGTTTATCTAGAAATGATTTATAGATCTCCATAGTTATCTTTAATGTTGCATCCCAATTTGTGATGGCTACCTCTAGAGACTGATAATGTATGTCTAGCTAGGCAACAAGGTCAACTAAGTCATTGTGAGTAGAAATATTAGAATCTTTCTTCATCAATGTCTATGCATAGGCTATTTCCTTGTGCAAAACTTCCATGTGTGGAGTTAACATGGATTGGATACTGATCAAGGTAGATCTGATGTTTGCATCATGTGATTTCATCTTGGCAAGCCTACTTTGAGTGGATAGTAACCTCTTAAAATGTGTCTGACTTTGACTAGGAGATAGTTTCAATGTGGTACCTATAATTTATAGATCTCCTTGTAGCTAGTCAATATGCCTTTAAACTTCCTTTGTGAAAAGATTAACATCACATAGCTTTGTGCATAGAGAGAAAATATTCTCTAATAACTTCTTCACACTTTCCATTTTGGTTGCTAAGTCAACATGTCTGAGTGAAATTGCACTCGATATCTTCTCTAAGACCTCTGTATAAAATTGTCTTTCTAACCATTCAAAGAGTTTAACATTAGAATCTAGGTGTGCATCCTTTATCTTGTCCACAATATTGAGAAGTTTCTCTAGGATAGGTTTGTCTTCATTTGATTCTAGAAGGTTAAAAGAATTAATAAATATGTCTATCTCATGCAATACCTATTTTTTATTGTGCTCCCTTCTAATAAATTTGTGTCCCTTCTTCATCTATAGAGAATCCTAAAGAATACTCATTTGCTCAATAATGATTGTGCTAAGATCAAATTTAGGAAATCCCATCACTTCATCTAAAATTAAATCACCGTATGATGTATCATCTACACCTTTTAATGTGCTTGGACTAGGCCTTGATATTTGTAAAGGTGTTGCATCTATACTCGGCCTCTGAAGGGTTTGACTACTAATAGGAGTGATAGAAATTGGAAAAGTTACCAGAGTCTATAGTGCAAGTTTCTCCTCAAGTGTAGTAGTCAACTTCAACTCTTTAGATTTATCACCTTCCTTCACTTCATTCTAAGCTTCACCTTCTAATTGTGGAATAGGTATAAGACTTGCTTCCTATCCTTTATGCACTTTAGTTCCATCTTTATCAATAATAACTAATGTTGGAAAACTTGTATTATTTAAGCTCGACACTAATGAATCTATTTGATATGCTTCAGCTTCTTTCATCTAAAATACAACTATTGGCACTGCAAATGTTGTCTTAGTTGTAGCAACTATTTTTTCCAAGTTTACACTTTGATCTATTTGAAGATCATGTGTTTTTTTATCCTTGACTTCTGTCAATTGAGGGTGTACATTTGATGTTTCGTATGGTTTCTCCCCTACAGATTGAAGTTCTTCTTTCTCAATCTTACCAACTCCCACGAATATAGGATTAGTGCATAACTATGTTGCATTGGTAGAGTTTGTTAATATTTTCTTCAAATCCTCCTCAGTCAAAGGATTAACATTCTTTGGTGTTGTGTTGGACATCCTTGATTCTCACCAAGACCTATGGAATCACTTGGTATATGTATGGAGGACTAGCACTCGACACTTGTACATCATGTACATCTTGTTTCTCTTCTTTAGTTGTTGCCTCCTCTGTTGTTTCCTTAGTTCCATCCACATTACCATCTTTTACTAGGACTTCTATTTATTGTTTACCTTTCTTCTCATTACCTTTTTCAGATTTATTTTTCTCTTTGTCTCCTTTCTTCTCTGTGTCCTTGGTGGATTACCCATAAATGGCTTTCCAAAGAAATGTCCTTTGTGTCACCACTTGTTTTATTTGATTTCTCAAAATCTTGAAATCTCTATACTTGGGGAAAATCTCCCCTTAAATTTATTCATTTCTTTAGCCATCATCTTCTTGTCCAAAGTAAGCATCACTTGGCCTAATTTAGCCTCTCTTATTTTCTTCTCAGTGGTTAAACTATATTGCCACTTTTGCCCAACTTGGTGATATAGACTTTTAGGTAAGGAGTCTGAATTCTCTAGTGGAGTAGATTTAAATGTAGCCATAATCTCATATATGGTTTCTTCAACCTTATTCTTATTTACAATCCCTATCTTATAAAAAAATCATGTATAAAACTAGATAAATTTGCATTAGTTTTAATGTTATCACACAAGTTGTTAATATCAGAAGAGGGATTCTAGCTTACCACCTTGAATTTTCTTAAGTCATCTAACCCTATTTACTACCCATCTAAATCTTCATTATTTTCCTTCTTTCTCAACCTCCTATAGGTTTTCTTTGTAGGATGGTTTGGCTCTATTGTAGAAATTCTCCTTTTTATTGTATGCTTTGCAACTTCAATAGCTTGTATAGTGGATTCCGTTTTGCTTGACCTAGTTAAAGGTACAACATGAGTTGATTTTGACTACTTCAAAGTCTTCCTAGGTTTCTCGAGAGCTAGATCCTTTTCCTTTCTCTTTTTCATTGCTTCCTTATGTGCTTCCTCAAATTATTCTCCATCAACACCTTCAACATCTTCTTGTCTATCTTCACCTAGGCCTTGAGTAAGCTCCAATGGGGATTGGCCTTGTTCTTTCCCTTCTTTATCTTCTTCTTCTTCTTCTTCTTCACCTTCACAAAATATATCCTTTAACTTCCTCACTAGTTTGTTCTTCTTCTTGATCACTAAAGCTTTCTGCAAGTTGATTGTAATCCTAGACTTGGCTTCCTCATAGTTATCAAAAGATGTTGTACCCTTGTCAATTTCTTAAGCAAGTAGTGCAGTAATTTTTTTATAGGCCTCATCAACATTGATCTCATATGACAAGGTTTTCAACCATCTAACCCTAGGTAATGTTTCTTGCACATATGTGTAATTTTCATCTACTAGAAAATGTACATCATTGTAATGTTGTTTTACTAGAGCTATAGGAATCCTCATTCTTTGTTTTATGGATTTCATAAAATCCTCAAAATAACTAGTCATTACTGCTCAAATTTATCACCTAGTTGCTCAATCAGCTTTACAATCTATTGTTTTACTATCTCGTTAGTCTTCCATTCCACTTTGCCAAAGGTTTGAAATTTGTTTTGCAAATAGAAGAATATGCAAAAAATTAAGGATCCAAACTTGTATGATGCACTTTTGGCTTTCCTAATGGCCTCCATGTTTTCTGATATCAAATTTAGTTGCAACTTAGCAAGGTAATAGGAATTGTCTCTCTTCACTAACTTATACCCAAATCTACAACCATACAAGAGACATCGTTCAATCGGCTTGACTAAAAGAACTTATGAGCTATCACTCTCACTACAAAAGTAACAAGGGGATATAAAATAATGTCTATTGACATCCCTCTTGTATTCTACATGGAACCTGTATTCTTTTCAATGACTTCCTTAGCATCACTTTGCATAATTTTATGTCTATCTAGAGTAGGGTACCTTGATACTATGTTTACAATTATCTTAGTGATTTTGATTTATCCATTTTCTAACAAAATCTGATTATCACTTATCCTACTCAGTATGATTTTAATCCATTCAATTTGAAACACTTCAATGAAATCTAGGGCACATTTGAACCCTTTTCTTTCCAAAATCTTGTTCTTATCCTTCAAAAAACCATTCTCACAAAGTTTGGTTTAAATGTCCCTTATCTCCATGTCTCAAACTTCACCAGTTTTGCATGTATAGTATCAACACACATCTTGAATCATGAGAACCTTTAGTGGTATCATTGATAGTGCACTAGATGGGCCTCCCTTGTATGCAATCTCAGGGATGGCATGAAAAGGGGGTTTTCTAACATCATTACTTATCAACTGAATGTTGAAAACCTCCTTCCCCTCTTTTCTAATAGTAGATGAAGAACTAGATTTTTACTTCCTAGGGTTTATGAAAAAAAGATAATGTAACTCAACACTACTAAAATATGTCTTGAATCCATAGAATGGTGTCCAATCACAATTGAATCCATTTCACAAACACTTGAAAACTCTTTTTGCCAATCTCCTTCATGCTTTTTGTGCTTTTCAATTGCTAGTGAAGGAAAATGAGTCAAAAATTTACTATATAGCTCTTGATATTCGGCATTAATTACTCAATTCTTACATAGCTCTAAGCTCAGCCAATATGGGATTTCCAACTCACTTGGATAGCATAGACATCTCGACCAATACTAATACAACTCCATCTCTCAGCTATAACTAAAATTCCCTTTATGCTTGACAGTAACTATGAAACTTTCTATGCTCAGCAACAACATAGAAAATTTAAAAAATAATGGATTTTCTCTAGGTTCTAATCATTCTATTAAATCTTAATTCATGCATATACATACTTTTCAGATCTTAGATTCTTGGAGCTGATGCATAATATAATTTTTCAAATATCAATTCCAGACATACCTCTTAATTTCCTAGTTGGGGGTGATTGGATCACCTAATCCATTGGATGAAGTGATCTCATCTAGACTTGATGTACTGAAATCTTCCTTCTTCTTCTTCCATGTCTTTCTCATCTACACCTTTTCAACATCGACCTTTTCTTTTCCCTTGTTGAATCATTGCTCGGTGCAAGTGACCTTGTTGGATAGTTTCTACTAACATGACCAAACAACTAAAGGATACAATCTCATTCAACCATATATTGTAGTTGCCTTTGAAATGTGTTCTAATATATTATTTTAGGAATGTGATCATATTCTTGACTATAGTGACAACTATACCTTTTGCTGTAATCCCAATCATATGAATTTTCATTATGGTTTACCTTTGTTTTCATGTTTTATGTCCACTTGGATTTGCTTTTGCATTCATATGCCTTGTGTTCATATTTATAACAGTTGTAACAATAACCTTCAAATCATTATGTGTTTGTAGTCTTGGATCTACGTTCATGTTCTTGATGTCCTTTCTATTGGAAGCATGCATGCTGATGATATTCCTATGGGGGAATATTGTTGAAACATGATTAAATCATTACCATGATGATATGTTACATTCATAAGTATGTTTTTCATTGATGTCAACATAGCAATTTTCTATGGTATCTAATAGAAGAATAGTGCTAAAGATCAAGTTGGCATGGATAGATAATTGAGTATTTTCACTACCGAGGTTAAAGAGATAGTATTGAGTATCTAGTATATGTAGCTAACCTTGGGTGCATAAGATATTAAGTCTGGAAGAAGCTATGCAAGTTTTGGTGAAGACTATTCTGAGATAGAGTTTACAAAAGCATGTTCTAGTAAACTTATTATATCTCTTAGCCAAGTTGTTATTCTAAGAAGCAAGGTTAAAGGCATGTAGAATAAATTTTGGATATGACGTGACTAAGCTTTCTTGTCATAACATTACATGTACAAAAAGTTATTCAAGTTACAAGGAAATTGATTGATGTTATTGCTAAGTATAATGTGTTCTTAAAGAGGTCCTATATTAATTAATTGAGTATGTGTAATAGCTAACTCAAGGAATTGTTTTATGGATTTAGTATAAAGGAAGGACATTTTACTTTTTTTATGTGTGGATGGATGTAGTAAGAATGAAGAGCAAAAAGGAGAAGAAAATATATAATTGTAAAGATAAGTAGAGCAGAGTGAAGTTGGAGAAAACTTTAGGTATTATTTTGAGATTTGAGGTTTGATATTTGAATCCAAGGTTCATGACCTAGTCTACAAGGTCTAATAGTGATTGGTTTAGTTGAAAAGACAAAGGAAAGAGGATAAAGCATAGTACAAACAATTATTCTACAAGGAATAGTTGAGAGATTAGTTGGACAGTGAAGTTTAGTGGTCTTTCCATAGAAGCTATTTGGACAATGGGTCCTTCTACCTTCTACAACTCCTATCAAGGTTGGGACAACTTCTACTAGGGTTGGAATCTCCTAACATATATTTAAAGACTCCTAACATAGACTCTTATGTACTGAATGTGTTTACAAACTCCTAACAAGGCCCATCCTCTAACAAGGAATATATATCAGTATATCTTTGTGGGCATCATTCCCACTGAGGTTTTCCCTCCAATGAAGGGTTTCCCTAGTTAACAAATCTATTGTATGTGTATTTGCATCTTTTTATGGTTGCTTTTAACTTTACTTAGATGCTTAAGATTAATTAAGGTTGATAAATGTTTTAATTGGATACTTGATTCACCCCCTGCCCCCTCTCAGTTATCTTGGTGGACTATTATTTCTAAAACTTTCTTTTTACATTTGTAACGGTGACCCTTGAATATTTTCTTAGGATACTAATTTCCATTTTTGCTCCTACAAAAATTTGTTGTGTGACCCAATTTTTTATAATTATGACAAGTGGATTTTATTTTCTTACCTTTGTTGCTCCTTTGTTGACCACTTCTAGATGACTCTCCCTCTTTAGTAACAGTGCATCTGAATCCAACAGTATCATTGTTGCATCTTGTTGATTCCATCGACTTCTCAAAATACTTTATGGCTTCACTTAGCTTATTAATATTTTTTTGTTTCTACCCTCAACTCATTTTATAGTAGGGAATTATGTGTTTCCAACATAGTAATCTCAATGTATTTCCTAGTTAGTTCTTTATTTGCAAGCATAAATTGATTCATTGTATCCAATTGAATGTTTGAAATTTTTTGCAAATCTGATGTCTCCTCTTCAAGTTTATTAGCTAGAAGTATTTTTACTTCTTCAATCATGGCTCTATCTTCTTCAACTTTCTTTTCCATTTTAGTTGTCTCACACAATAGTATTGATTGTGCTTCTTGTTCCCTTTTGAGATTTATAACTTCTTCATTTAGGGCACCATTCTTTTCCATCAGATTTGTAATTGCTTCATTGAACTCTCCAGAGTTTCTATCCTCAAATAGTCCAATAGTATCAATTTATTCATATTGAGTATCAACTTGTTGAATAGCTATATCTTCCCTTCTCTTCAGTGAATGTAGTAGTTCATCTCTTTCCTCATTGAGTTGATGTAAGGAAAGCTATATTTAAATATTTTGGTTATCAATAGTCTTTCCCAATTTGTAGACTTCCATCTTCAAGATCTTTCCTTCGATAATGCTCTGATACATATTGTTGGAAATAATAATGGGAAAGTAAGTTCTGAGTGGGGGGGGGTGTGTGGTTGAATCAACACTTAAAAACTTTTTCCTCTAAAACATATCACTAACATCCATCTCATAACTTAACATGTAAACTAAAATAACTTAACCATGCATCAAATTCATAACATAAAGTAAAAAACTCATAATATAGTGAATTGGTTAGCTAGAAACCCTCCAAGGAGAAGGTAAAATTGGAGTGGGGATGACACCCACAAATCTTCACTACTATAGTTGTCAAATGTGACCAATTATGGTTACAATGTGTTTGATCATAAACTATGATCTACCTTGTGAGGGGTCTAGTCTATCAAAGGCTTACAAAGACTATTCATTGATGTCAAATCTTCTCTTTACTAATAAATCCTTGATCCTTCTTATCATACATGTATCCTCTATCCTTTTATTGATTTTCTTTGTTCTATCCAACTAATTTTTCAATTCATAACATTGTCATAACCTTCATAGCCACCATGAATGCTCTCTCTACACTTAGCATTCATCAATCTCACACATTCTCACATTAGTGGAATGGGTTAGGTTAGAATCAGCCACTATGGTTGATCCATATTATTGCCTAATTCATCCTTTAATCCGATTGGTTGCATATATTGCATAGAGATTCACAATATGACTTGATCCTTATCTTCTACAATTAAAAATTAATGTTTATGTCAACCCAAAAATAGTTCACATAGTAGTTTTTTCCATTACAAACAACTATGTCTTTGACAATTCACTTGGCATCCAAAGGCTCTGGTGCTAAGCCTTCATTGTATTCTTAATTTTGTTACTCATCTTCTAAATAGCTTGACACCCATTATTTACTTGACACCTAAATCACTTGGCACATACTATTTGTTTGGCTCCTGAATGACTAGACACACATAGACTACTCAGCACGTACTAGTGATTCGTACTAATTGTCATATTTCTCGACATTCTTTAAACACTTAGCTCACACTGATTCCTCAACTTTCTTTGATCGCTAGACATGCACTAGTCACTCAGCTTGCACTATATTTCTGCTAGAGTACGACTTAATTGTTTTGTCACTACCTCATGAAATCCAAAATGAGAGCAATACGGTTTTGATCTATATGATTACAATGCACTTTTGTGGTCTTGGATCACTATTCAGTTCATGTGTTGATTCACTGATAAGTTCCTCATTGTCATATATATCCTTGATTTGCTTGGCAACCAATCAAGAAGTGAATCTTCTCCTTTCAAACTTAAGCCTTCTGCTCAGTTTTACTTTTCAACTTCAACATTTGTGTAAGCAATTCCTTTTGTTTCCCTTCTCTTACACTCTTCACGCACATTTTCCTTCCTCTATACCTTCTTAAATAGGTAATTCTTTCTTTATCATTTTCCATGATCATTGTAGATCTTAGGGTTTATGCTTTGGTTTTTCTGATTCAGTGGAATTAGCTAAAATCCACCTATTAGGTCTTTACCTAATTACACCTTGAATTTAATGATCTAACTCATCAATCTTATCTTTAACACAATTTACATATCCATGAAATCAACTAAGCTGGCTTGATATTATGATTTCTCATATTCATTCAAAATATTGTCACTGAAAAATTACTAATTTCTTGCACTCATTCATCACTTAATTGATCATTCATTGTAAAAATTCTGGCTTGACATCAACTAACTTGTTCGGTCGATAACGATGCTTGATCAAGAATAGATTTTCTTGGCTTGGACTAGAAATTTTTTAACACTAGCATCACTCGACATTCCTTAATCTTTTATTCTTTTGCTTGCTTAAGCTTTTCATCTATGATATAAAAATATTTTTTTTCTTAACAAAGTCTAACTAATCAAATGTTCATTGTATCTTTCTTTTCATAACTTAACCTTTCCTCTTAGATTCTATGGTTATGAGAAATAGCTCAAATCCTCTTCATCAATCAAATATATATGACATTTATATAAGATAAAAACATGTCTCATTAGTAGATTTTTCATCAATGACAAAATAATAATTGTTCCAATTGTAAGTCTCCAACAATCTCCCTCCTTGACATTGATGGCAACATCTCAATACATCTTACAATACATATGTGTGCAAGAATACAATCTCCTACTTTTTTACCATGCAATCCAAAATATTTCACTATCATAAGTAATCAATATCATTCTCTCCCTCTTGGATACATCTCTCTTCTTCTTTAATAATTTCTCCCTCTTTAGTATATCTCTATTTTGTATATTTGTAAATCTCTCTTTCTTCCCTCTTTCTCTTTAGTATATCTCTCCCTCTTTAACAACAATTCCAAGGATACTTAGCATTCTTGACTTTAATCACTTCATACATCTAAATTATATAGATATTTGTATGTCTAGATAAATAAATTCTCTATCATCTATCTATGACTAGTCTGTTATATCAATCTCTTTCTCAACTTAACTACCTTAGGCATTTCCCAAAGTAGAACTTTTTGCATCAATGTATATGATATTATGATTAGTAAAATTTATGCAATGTACCTTATGCCTTTAATTTTCTTTATTTAAGGGAAAAACTCCTAATTTATCTCTAAGATATTCATGAGTATCTTTAGGTAAGCCTTTAGTGCATATATATCACTAATTTTTTCTTTGGTGTACACATATTCTAACTTCGCTTCTTTGTATATAACTACTTTTCTCAATTAGTGATACTTGATAGCAATGTGCTTGGTCTTAGTGTGCATCATTGAATTCTTTGAAATTTTGATAGCACTTGTGTTATCACTGTTACCTAGGGTTTTAAAACCCTAAGTATCCCTCCTCTTAACTCAACAACATGAGAAATTTAAAGAGAGAAAACTTCAAAAATCATTTTAAGATTATTTTGTAATCTATAATATTTAATTCTTTAAAAGAATTAAATATTGTCACATTTAAATGCAAAATAACTATATATCAAATTAATTCAAAAAACATTAATTTTTCACATAGTTAATTCTATAAAGAATTAATTATTATTATAATATGAGGGTGAAAGTAAAAGAGTTAATTGGGTAAGTTGATGGAGCAGATTATATTTGGAAAGGAATAATAAAATAATTAATTATTTTTAAAGAATTAATTGTTATTATTGTAATTTGCATTAGTAGGGTAAATTGGAAAGATAATTTAAAATGATTATTTATTTAAGAGAATTAATTATTATTGCAATAGGAGGTATTTGTGGAAAATTTGTACGGGATTAGAAAATGAATTTTAAGGAATAGGGTAGTTGAGAAACTACTCAAGTAGGATTTCTTTAAAAGTAGGAAATTCTATTGTAAAAGGGTCGACTCTCCATAGATATGAAAACTAGAACTATTTTTTATTATCTATGATATGAACTTTGATGCAAATTTTGGTTGTGACAAGTAATATAAAATTCTACAGTTTTATATTTTGAAGTTTTTCTGGAATAGGTATTGTTGCCTATTTTGTAATGGTTTTTTTTTTTGAAGAGATTATTCATTTGTGAAATGCTTTGCATTGCCTCGTTACAATTTGAAATCTTTTTTTGAGGTTGAAAGAGTTTGAGGGAAGAAGGATAAATCTTAAGTTTCTTTCATCTATAATGATTAACAATGTGGATGATTATTGTTGTTAGATGAAAATTGTTTTTCTACCTACACATTCTCTTCATTTTTATGAATTGATAGTTTAAAGATTTTTACTAATTTTTGGAAAAATACTCATTGGGAAGGTTTTCCCTCAAAAGAGGGATCAACGAATATCTTTTCAAATTGGTAGCTACACCTAATAGTATTTTCAAAGCAATACTAAGAAGAGAATTCCTTATGCATTTGTGGGAATTCAATTAGTTAGTCTCTTAAGAATTTCCCTCTTAAAAGTTTAAAATCAAGGGGAAAAACTATTTACTAAAAATCACAATAGATAACCTCTAGATCTATAATCTCTTCTTTCATTCCTTGCAGTAATTTCTTGATCCACATAATGTTTGAATAGTTCACTGTAGCTACCACATTCTTGTCTTGAGGTGTTCATTACGAAAGACAATTATATTTCTTTCTTGTCCATGACACCAATCTCTTTCCTAGAAATAATGTACCTCTACTATTTTTTTATCTATCATCAATATTTTCTACCCAATTTGAGTTAGTGAATACCTTCAAATCAAATCTATCAATTCTCTTGTAATATAATCCCTAATCTTCTATATGTTTCAGATATCTCAATATCCTTTTCATTTCCATCATGTGATTTTCCTCAAGATTTGTTGAAATTATAGCAACTATCCCAACTGCTAATGAAATATCAGGTCTAGTATGAATAACATATTGCAATTTCACAATCATTGATGTATATAAAATCTAGTTCACATCACTAGATTCATCATTCTTAGACAACTTATATCCTATAGACTAGGTGTTCTTACTAATCTTGATTCTTCCATTCAAAATGTTTTTAGTATTTCCTTTATATAGTTGGAATTAGTAATGAAAATATCAAATTTCATTTGATATAATTGCAATCCAAAAAAGAATTTGATTTCACCAAACATAGACCTCTTAAATTCCTTCTTCATTTCATCAACAAATAATTTGCAAAGTGCTTATTTTTCTCCAAATACAATGTCATCAACAAAGATTTCAAATAGTAGTACTTTATTGTTCTTACAAATCTTCAAATATCATTTTTCCTTTTAAAACCAATCTTCACCAAATAATTATGCAGTCTTTCACACTATGCTCTTAGGGCTTCTCACAATCCATAAAGAGCTTTGTTTAGTTTACATACCATATTCTTCTTGTATGGGTCCACAAATGCTTTAGATTGTTTGATGTACAATTATTCCTTAAGTAAACCATTCAGAAATGAATATTTGACATCCACCTAATAGACCTTAAAATTATTGTAGGCTAAATATGCAAGAAAGGTTCTAACTCCTTCAAGTCTTGCTACAAGAGAAAATGTTTCTCCATATCCAACTCTTTCTTCTTGAGCATATCCTTTGCATACCATTCTTTCCTTCTTCCTTGTAACTTCACCATTTTCATTGAGTTTGTTTCTAAGAACCCATTTTATTCAAATAATATTTTTGTCTTTAGGTCTTGGTACTAAGGTCCAAGTCTTTTTATTCTCAATCTGTTCAATTTCTTAAGTCATTCCCTAATTCCAATCTTCATTGTCTAGATCACCCTTTACTAATTTAGGATCAAATTCACAACATAATCATGTATCATATCTAAGTCTTTTTCTTTTCATAATACTTGATTCAACATCCCTAATGATTTGTTCAATTTTGTGATGTCTTCTTATAAACTTGGCTAGAATAGGAGGTTTCCTTCTCTATTCTTCAATAGGATCATCTTGGAAAATAATCCTAGGCTCATTAGTTCTTACTTGTTCAAGTTATGATCCAAGTTCAACATGCTTGACATTGTCTCACTGAAGCTCAAAATTTTTTGTCTATGAATTGGCATCTTCAATCTATTGCTTGACACTCACTATCTACTACTCAGAAACCTATTGTTGCACTTCATCATTTCCTATCTGCTAGGAAATTGCAACTTGGTTTTCTTGTTCATTTGGAGTACTGGGAGCACGACCTTCAACATAGATGAAATTACTTTAATCTTCACATTCTTCATTTCATGTAAGGTCACTTCTATCTTTAAACTCATTAACTTTCACATTTGCACTATCTACAACTTTGTTAGTGTCAAAATTTAAAGATTTGTAAGCTTTACTCTTGGTGGAATACCCAAGGAATATACCTCCATGACTCTTTGCATCAAGTTTTCCATTCCTATTATCTTTGAATATATAGAATTTACTTCCAAATATTTTGAAATATTTCACATTAGGAGCATATCCATACATATTTTAAAAAGTGTAACATTTATACCTTTTTTACTTGTACTCTATTTAGGGTATAGATAGTAGTACTGACAACTTCTCTCCTACATTTATTTGATACATTATTCTACATCATCAATGTCTTGAAAAATACATGATTGATCTTTTTCTTTTTTCAGCTATTCTATTCTAAGGAGGGGTCCTTCATGTTGACATCTTTCTTTTAATTCCTCTATTATTGTAGAATGTATTGAATTGATTTGAAATCAATTCACCACCTCTATCAAATCTCAAAAACTTTAGACTCTTCCCTATTTTTTTTTCAACTATAGCTAAATACCACTTGAATAACTAAAAACCATCATATTTAGCTTTGAGAAACATCATTTTCATCATCTTATAATAATCTTTAATAAATAGAATGAAATACTTTTCTCCACAATATCTTTGAACATCAGTAGGTCCACATAGGTTAGTATGAACCAATTGCAAAATATCACTAGAAGTGTTTGTTTTTCTTTTTGAACTAGACTTGATCATTTTTCCCAATTAACATTATTTACACATAGCATTATTAGGCATCTTCAATTTAGGCAACCCTCTTACTTTATTGATTTTATAAATTTCACCAAATTGTCAAAGTTCACATGACATAACCTCTTGTGCCATAACAAAACATCTCATTTTTAAACAAACATGTCTCATTGGATAAATCTAGATAGAAAAAGTTACCTAATGTTTCATCACCATTTCCAATTAGCTTACCACCAACATCATACATCTTGGTATTCTTATGATGGAATTCAACTCTCTAACTAGATTTTTTTAGTTGTGTAACACTCAACAGATTATAGTTAAGTACTTCAACCTAGTAAACATTGTCATACTTGATCTTTTCATTAAATTGAATTGAACCTTTACCTTTCATAATACATGGATTATCATAACCAAATTTAACACATCCACCTGTGTATAGACCAATATCCTCAAATTTTACCCCTATCACTAGTCATATTGATGCTGGAGCATCCAATGGTGTAAGGGCAATCCTATATCACCCAAAAATATGCTTAATATTAGTTTTTGTTTAATGTTCTTTCATTTATAGATAAATATTTGGGTCAAATAAAGATTCCAACTCTCATAGTTCCACTATTGGTTTTTTGGGTTAGATTTTTTGAGCACCTTGGGATATGTGTCAATGTAGAAAATAGCTTATTTTGTAATCGAGCCATGATTATAATGATTTAGAGGGATTAAGTTGGAGGGATTATTATAATTGTAATATAAAGCACTCCAAAAAAATAATTAGGTCAAAAGGCTTTACAGTTTGAAAGTTATTGCAATTTTAAGTTATCTTGGGACCTCCTAAGAGCACTTCAAAGTTAGATTTGAGGCACTAAATGGCCTTGTATGGGCCCAAAAAATGGGATAAGATAAAACCCTATCCATAAGGCTATAGATATCTTGGAGAGCTTTCCAGAAATGTAAACGGTTCATTAATCGGTGTCTCAAATCAAAAGTTATGCCTCCCAGAAGTTGGACTACCATTTCTAGATTCTTCTAATTTTACACTGACTTCTTACGTGTTTTTTAGAACCTTATATTTTGGTGGTGGATGCCAAATGTAATATTCTAAAATGTATTCCTAAATCTAAACCTAATTTGGTTTACTTAAGGACATTTCTAGCATTGTAAAGACAGTATTTGGTGGAGTTTGGGAGAAGGTACTGGAGGAGGGTTTTCTCTAGGATCAAACAACATTGTAAGCCCATATGGCACATCTTTAGGTCTATTTTCATTATATTGAATATAATAGTAGATCACTTTTGATAATAATATTCCCATTTTTCCTATTGTGTTCATTTTGGTGTTGGTTTGTGCCCTCAATAGTGGTATTAGAGTAGGTTTTCCTGAGTCTATAGATAGAGTGTTGATTGTAAGGCAGTTTGCACCAAGATTGTGTGGTTGTGGGTTTTGATACAAGAAGATGCCTCCATGAAGGGAGTGTGGTGGAAGGGTCAGATTTGTTACTCCTAAGGTTAGATCCCTCTAGAGACAAGTCTAGGCATTGCAGGAGGAGATATACAGCGGGATGAATGTTGCCATAAGTGATGAAAGTGAGGAAGAAAATAAAGAAGGAATATTGCGTATGAAGGGGAAGGAGATAGAGAATTCCTAAACCAGGTAGAAGAGAATATTTTTAGTTACATTGCAAAGCTTGGAAAAAGACCTAAAATTGACATTGGCATGTTTTCAAAAAATCTAAACCTAGATGAGTTGATGGACTGGATCAATGAGCTAGAGGAATATTTTGAGTATGAGCATATCTAGGACCCAAATAGGATTAAGTTTGTGAAGGCCAAAATGAAAGGCCATGCCAAAATCTAGTGACAGGAGATTCAATTAGAACAAAATAGAAGAGGAAAGGAAAAAAATCACAAGATGGGATCACATGTTAGACAAACTAAAGAAGCAGTCTGTTTCTATTGATTACGAGCTTGATTTGTTCAAGAAGATGAAAGCATTAAAGAAAGTAGAAAAATCTATCTAGGAATACATAGAGGAATTTTACCAATTCCTTATTAGGGTAGGGCATGTGGAAGCAAACAAGGAGAAGGTTGCCCGTTATCTTAGTGGGTTAAGGCCTAGCATTCAAGAGGAGTTAAGTCTGGTTAGAATGACTAGCATTGAAGAGGCATACCAATTTTCCTTGCAAGTTGAGGAGAAGCTAAACAAAAAGTTTAATGGAAGGAAAAGATGGTGTAGTCAAGAAGGAAGGGGTGGTGGTAGGTCCTTTTGAGGTTTAAATGAGAACTAGAAGAATAATGAAGATGTGGGTACTAATCTAAACTAGAGTAATGGAGATTAGAGAGGAAGAGTTAGAGAATGTGGACAAGGTTTAGGAAGAGGAGGCTTTTGTAGTACCTATTTTCATTGCAAGGAAGAAATTCATCATGCCTTCAAATGCCCTCAATGCTAAGGGAGGATGGATAGGAGAGCTGACGATCAATTAAGGGTTACTTAGGTGGATGATGATGCATAGTCATTGCATCTAGAGGATGTAGAAAGAGGAGAGGTTCTAGTTAATTAAAGGGTTTTACTGAGTGGTGAGACTAAACCTAGACAAAGGAGGAGCTTGTTTCATACTAGGTGCAAGTGTGAGGGTAAATTTTGTGATGTGATTATTGATGGTGTAAGCACTGACAACTTGGTGTTAGAGGAGATGGTCTCAAAGCTAAAGCTCAAGATGGAGAAAGAACCCCAACCCTATCAGATTGTTTGTGTGTAGGATGATTATAAGGTCCTAGATAGTGAGCAATGTTTGGTAAAGTTCAAGATTGGGAGTTACCATTACAAGGCTCTCTGTGACATATGGATGTCTACCATTTATTGTTAGGAAGGTCATGGTAGTTTGATAGGCATGCTATACATGATGGTCATGCAAATACATACTTTCTAACAAAGGATGAAGTTCAACACAAATTTAAGCCCTTGATAAAGGAGGGTGAAAAGGTATGCATTAGTGTTAGGGTATGTCTTGTTGATGGAAGAAATTTTTTGGATGGCATGAAACATCAACATATATGTTATGCTTTGATTCCTAGAAAAGATAAGGAAGGTAGTAGTGAAGTTCCACTTGAAGTTTCAAGTCTATTAAGTGAGTATGGAAATGTCATCTCTGATAATGTTCCAGAAGGGTTGCCACTAATAAGGTAAATTAGTCATC
This sequence comes from Cupressus sempervirens, assembly GCA_028749045.1. Classification (NCBI taxonomy): domain Eukaryota; kingdom Viridiplantae; phylum Streptophyta; class Pinopsida; order Cupressales; family Cupressaceae; genus Cupressus; species Cupressus sempervirens. The sequence goes on along the minus strand of CM053793.1, from coordinate 270,003,893 downwards.
AAATAGATTTAGTCCCTGGAGCTAGTTGGCCTAACAAGACTTCTCATAGAATGGCTCCTACTGAGACTAAGGAGCTAAATAGACAAGTTTAGGAGTTGTTGAGGAAAGGTTTGATTTGAGGGAGGCTGAGTCCATGTGTAGTACCTGCAATATTGGCACTAAAGGATGGAGAGTGGAGAATGTGTACAGGCTCTTGAGCTCTAAATAAAATGATCATCAAGTATCAATTTCCTTTGCCAAGAATGGATGATCTTATGGATTCTTTGAGTGGAGCTGAGTGCTTGACAAAGAAAGATCTCAAGAGTGGCTATCACCAGATATAGATACAAGAGGGAGATGAGTGGAAGACTACATTCAAGACCAAGAAAGGTCTATATGATTGGTTAGTCATGCCCTTTGGACTAACCAATGTGCCAAGCACCTTCATGTGGCTCATGAATGAGGTACTAAAGAAATTTTTGGGAAAAAAATTTATTGTCTATCTAGATGATATTTTGATTTTCAATAAGTCTTTGGATGAACATTTATTGCACATTCATAATGTCCTTGAAAGGTTGAGGGAAGAGAAATTTTTGATTAATTCAAAGAAGAGTAGCTTTTTCAAAAGGGAGTTAGTCTATTTGGAGTTTATTGTATCAACTGAGGGTCTCAAAATGGACCTAGAGAAGGTGGAGCTCATCTTGGAATGACCTACTCCAAGGTCTTCCACTGGGGTGAGGTCATTCCATGGTCTAGCTAGTTTTTACAAGAAGATCATTAGAAATTTTAGTAGTATATGTGAAACCCTAATTGAAACAATGAGGGGGATACAAAAGAGTTCAAGTGGACTACAGGATGTCCAAGAAATTTTAAATTGCTAAAGAAGAAGATGATAGAGAAACCTATGTTTGCACTTCCTGATTTCAACAAAGTGTTCTAGGTGGACTATGATGCTAGTGTCTATACTATTGGGGTTGTATTGAGCCAAGAAGGTAAACCTATTGCCTATTTTAGTGAAAAATTGAATGATGTAAAGAAGAAGTATTCTATTTATGATTACGAGTTCCATGCAATAGTTCAAGCATTAAAGAAATGGAGGCATTATTTTTTGCCAAAAGAATTTGTCTTCTATACTACTCACTAGGCATTTTAGTACCTAAATAACCAAGGTAAATTGAATTAGAGACATTTGAAATGGGTAGAGTTCACGCAAAGTTATACATTTTTATTGAAACATAGAAGTGGAAGGTCTAATAGGGTTGCAGATGCATTAAGTAGGAGATAGTTGTTGTTGATAGTAATGTCAGTTGAAGTGGTTGGGTTTGATGGACTCAACAATATATACCCCAATGATCTTGACTTTTTATAGGCTTGGAAGGCTTGTAAAGAACCTGTTACTCTAGATAGGGCCAAGTGGCTAGATTACTTGTTTCAAGATGGTATGTTGTTCAAGGGAAGTCAACTATATATTCCAAGGAGTTCCATGAGGGAACACTTGATCAAGGAGAAGCATAGTGGAGGGATGGTAGGACACATTGGTTGAGATAAGACCATTATCATTATTAGAGAACATTATTTTTGGCCTCAATTATTATAGGATGTGAAGAAGTTTGTGCAGAGTTATCAAGTATGTCAAATAGCCAAAGGATTTATTTACAATACTAGACTCTATCAACCATTTCCTATTCCATTGAAGCCTTGGGAGGACATAAGTATGGATTTTTTTCTTGGATTACCAAGGACACAAAGGGCTAATGACTCAATATTTGTGGTTGTTGATAGGTTCTCCAAGATGGCACATTTCATTCCATGCCACAAGACTCATGATGTAGTTCTTATTGCAGATTTTTTTTCCAGAGAGGTGGTGAGGCTACATGGTCTCCCAAAAAGTATTGTTTTTGATAGAGCTACTAAATTTGTGGGGTATTTATGGAGGACTTTGTGGAAGAAGTTGAAGATAGAATCAAAGTTTATTTATGCACATCATCCGTAGACTAATGGACAAACAAAAATAGTAAATATGAGTTTGGGCAATTTGTTGAGGTGTTTAGTAGGAGATAAGCCCAAGCGATGGGATTTGATTATACCACAAGTAGAATTTTCTTACAATAATTCTATGAATAGGAGTACTGGTAGATCACCATTCCAAATTATGTATGGGAGTTGTCCAAGGACTACACCAGAGCTGAGGAAGATAGAGCAAGGGGAGAGGACAAGTGCTAAGGTAGAAGAGTTTCTTGAACATGTCAAGAACCTACATGAGGAGGTGCAAAAAAATATTACCAAGATGAACCTATAGTATAAAGCTAAGGTAGATCAAAATAGGAGACATAAGGAGTTCCAAGTTGGGGATCTGGTTATGGTATACTTGAGGAAGGAACAATTTCTAGTGGGTGCCTAAAACAAGCTAAAGATGAAGAAATTTGGCCCCTGCAAAATTTTGAAGAAACATGATTCAAGAAATGCATATGAGTTGGAGTTGCCATATGGGATTCACATTTCTCCTATTTTCAATATTGAAGACTTAAAAGAATATCATGATTATGGTGTAGATGAGGAGTTGATGTTGGAGCCATGTCTAATTCCTACTTCTAAGAAGGAAGAGTTGAAAGAAATTATGGATAGTTGTGTGGGCCAGAGTACCAGAAATAGGTAGTATGAAGAATACCTAGTGAAGTGGAAAGGATGACCAATAGAAGATTCAACTTGGATATTCACAATGGAGGTTACCCATTTGGGTTTTCCTCTACTATCTATAAAGTGATAGGGTCATTTTTATAAATTACCCTAGGTGTCTAATGCAGGAGCATCTAGTGATGTAAAGGTAATCCTGTATCACCCAAAAATATGCATAATGTTAGTTTTTGTTTAATGTTTTTTCATTTCTAGATACCCATTTAGGTTAAATAAAGAGTCCAACTCTCATAGTTCCACTATTGGTTTTCTTAGAAAGAGTTTTTGAGCACCTTGGGATACGTACCAATGCAAAAAATAGGTTATTTTCCATAATTATAATGAGTTAGAGGGTTTAATTTGGATGGATGATTATAATTGTAATTTAAATAACTCCAAAAAAAGAATTAGGTCAAAAGGCTTTACAGTTTGAAATTTATTGTAGTTTTAAGTTGTTTGGAGACCTCCTAAAAGTACTTCAAAGTCATATTTGAGGCACTAAATGGCCTTGTAAAAGCCCAAACTTTAGGGGATGAGAAAATCTTGTCCATAGGGCTATAGAGTGCTTGGAGAGCTTTCTAGAAATGTAAATGGTTCATCAATTAGAGTCCCAGATCAAAAATTATGCCTCCCAGAAGTTGGACTACCATTTCTAGATTCTTCTAATTTTAAACTAACTTCTGATGTGTTTTCTAGAACCTTCTATTTTTGTGGTGGATGTCAAATGACATATTCTAAAATGTACTCCTAGCCCTAAACCTAAATTGGTTTACTTAAGGACATTGATGGCATTGTAAAGGCAGTCTTTGGTGGATTTTGGGAGAAGGTACTAGAGGAGGGTTTTTCTCCAGGATCAGACAACATTGTAAGCCCATAGGTCACATCTTTGGGTTTTTTTTCATTGTATTAAATGTAATAGTAGATCACTTCTGATAATAATATTCCCCTTTTCCTATTGTATTCATTTTGGTCTTGGATTGTTCCCTCATCACATATAATTAGAACAACCACTATTGATTATCCATTTATTACTTTTATTCACATATGAGATTAATGTAGTTTTCTCATCTTCATTAGAATCTTCTTTCATAGCAATATATACAACTTCATCATCATTAATTTTTTATTCAGTGTTAGTTTCTTCTTTAGTAATATAACAAGATTTCTTACCTTTGGCATCCTTGTTTTTCTTATAGACTCGGTAATCTCTTCTTCCTTTGTACTTATTTTCCTTTCTCTCATCCTTGTCTTCTCTAATGGGACATCTACTAGCAATATTACCAACCTTGTTGCATGAAAAACAAATAATAGGTAGTTTAACTTTGTATTTATCTCTTCCTCTTCCCAATAGTAATTTTTCACTTATTTTTTGATGAGGTTTGGTCAATTTTTTTACTACTAATGGTTAAAAAATTCTATCACTGATTTCTATATATTGATAGTCAACCCCATCAAAAATTGTTAGATAACAAAATTAGTTCAAGCTATGTACCTAGAATATATTACAACAAATGGATGAATGGAAAAATTTAGCAACCAATTATATGAAGCTATGTATATTTTACAAAATGTGGGCCCAAATATCTTCAATGTTATTGTTGTGGTTTCACAACGCATGCCCCATTTCTCATAGAAATGGGGACCACCTATTAATTTTATTTTTTTGTCTCCCTAACCCCTAGTCTAGGGCTTGGGTCATTTTGGAACTCTTCTCAAGTCTCGATCAAGTCCTAGTTTCTAATTGGACAATTATGGGGTGTTAGAGCTAAAATAAATTAGAAGATTTTAAGAGTTTTTAGTGCATAAATGTACACTAGTGCATATGTGCACATATCCAAGGTGTGCAGGTGCACTGAATGCACAAGTGTGAACTTATCTCCCTTTGGAGATGTGCATATATGCAAGTACTCACCCCCAAAAGGTGTGAACTAGGTTTGGGCCTATATAAGCTTGGGACCTCTCCACCCTTCTTCATTTTTCTTGATGCCTCCTCTGTTACTGCACATCCACACCCTTAAAGGTGTGCTTCAGCCTACACATAACACAAAGATATAAACATGTTAGACTCAACCAATGGTGCACACATGAGCACCTCCTCAAGGTGTGCATGTGCACACCTATGTTTACTAAACCTCAAAAAACAAAAAACCTAAAGAACCTAAGTTGAAAGGTGCTCATGTGCACACCTATTCAAGATGTGCACATGTACACCTATTCAAGGTGTGTACATGCACACCTTTTTATTATCTAACTTGACTTAAGAAAAACACCTTTCAAGAACATACTCAAGCACAAATAAGGCTATGCACATGTGCACATCATCGAAGTGTGCATATGTGCACCCTTATTGCATATAGAAAAGAAAGGAAATTAAGTCCTCCTAGTTACTTGCACTAAGTACATGTGCCCAGTTGTGCATATGTGCATGTGCACACCCAACAAAGGTTTGCATATGGGAAGGGTGTGCAACTATGCCAAAATAACCTTAAACCACCTATTAAGTACACTTTTTGCACCTATAAGGATGCGCAAGGTGTGTTTGTTTTCTTATCAGGGCTTCAAAGGGGTTTTAAATTTATTTTTTCACTATTTTGATGTTTTGTGCTAGGTTTTTTGTTAGTAAGGGTTTGTTTGTTTTAGATTTTTAGCTCTCCAGATTAATGTCTTTATTTTTGTGTAGATAAAATGGCATATTCATTATCCTCACTTGCAGAAAAGCTTTCCCAAAGTCTATAGTCTTCAACTACCAAGGTACACCAAAGAAATCTCTCTTTTAGGATGGACATTCAGACATTGGAGACATTGAACTAGGCCATATTGACTAGAATGTATTCCTCACTATTTCCAACAAGCCCAAAGAGAGATTTGTAATGATGTAAGCACTAATAAAATTAAAGTTAGTTAATGTGGCATCCATTCCTACATCAATGCAATATTTAAAACTCATCATGGCACTTATCGAGAACTATGTTATAGAAGAAAAGGTCATTCAAAGAATCACAGGAGAGATAGTCATAGACCTCCAACCTTGAAACATTGAGAAAGTCTTTCACATCCCTAGAGCTGATTGGTATCTTCAGATATCCTATGAGGGAGTAGAAAGATGGTACAGAGAAAATGAAAAGGAAGTGAAAGAAATAATACAATGATATTCTTTTATTGATAGAACACTAGTGGGCTGCAGATTCAACAAGGTAGACATGACCCATGGATACATAAACGATGATGTGGGATATGCCATTGTATTTTAAAGTAGATTCATGGGCCTACTAGTAGTTGGAAATATTCATATTTAAATGATCCATTTCATTAAAACCATAAGAACAGCCAAGATACAGATTAATATGGCTATGATGTTGAGTGATAACTTGAATGAGTAGCTAGTAGCTATTATGGTTAACCCCAAATTCTACATGAAATCATATTTGGTGTGCTTGTTGGTAGCTAGGACAATAGATTATCCAAGACTTTTCAAAAGAGGAAGCATGCAAGATGCAAACACATGGGTCTATGTGCAATATCCTTAGCCGGTGAAGAAGAAGCTCTCAAATTAGACAAAAGAATACAAGATAGTGAATGATGGGTTCATATTTACAATCATCTTATTCATAGAAGGTTAATATGTTAAAAGGATGTCAATAGAGATAGTAATAAGGATCGAAAAGACTGACACCTACTACATCCCATTTAAGATGTTCACTTACCGAAGGGTAGCTAGAAAAGTGAGTCCAAAAAAACTCTCGAGGTATCCTTCAGATAGGCTCATTTTTTTGGAGATTGTAAGACAACTCACATTTGCACATGATAGAGTGAGGAAACAACATAAGAAGACATGGGTATGGCCAATCACCATAGGTGCATTTGAGGTCAAGTAGAAACAGGATATCATGACCTTTGATTTAGAATAGGATCAATATCCCTTACAAGACTACAACTTCCCTTGCCCATATTTTGACAACATAGGGAGGGTCTATTATTTAGCAAGAAATTAGTTTGTGCATGAAGATGTATTGGAAGATCATTGGATGAATGCCATAGATGACTATGATGTTTGAGTTAGGGACTATTGTAGTATGACTCTATATTTAGTGGAGAAAGTGCTTAAAATGAGATCCCTCTTAAGGTTTTCAAGAAAGACACAAAATATGTCTTAGATACATTGTATGATAGGGATAAAATATATGACAAGCCAATAATGAATGCAAAGATTGGTAGGGATGAGAATGCGGACATTAGTAATAGAGTCTTCCATATAGTACAAGTAACAAGGGAATGGATCAAGAAACCAATCAAACTTGATCTAGTTCCATAGGTTGTTCCTCTACAAGCCACAATGTGGCCTATTAAAGGAAAAGGTGTAAAAGTCATAGTACCAACTTTCCTAGCTCAATCCCTAGTAAGACCAAAAATGGTTCATTAGCATGAGCAAGAAGTTGAGATTTTTGAGGTAGATAGAGGAGGGAAGAGGAAGAGAAAGGATAAAGTTAAAATGACCCCAGCTCAACAACCTCCATAGCCACAACATAATCTATCACAAGAAGAACCTCAAGATGAGTAGGCGGCTCAAGTCCAAGAGATTAAGCAAGTGTCTCTACCAGGAGAGGAACAAGAATAATAAGAGGAAGAACCTTCCCATTCCGCTCCTAAGAAGGCTAGGATTGATTACACCATGGGAAGGGCACATAAAAGGAAATTGAAGGAAAAGAATACTCCTCCAACACAAGTTCTTGAGATCATTCCTAAAGATAATGCAGTAGAAGAAGAGGATGAATAGATGGATAATGTTTCGTTGAGTCAGAGGACTCACTCAACTACAAGTATGGAAGAAGAGAGAAGAACAAGTTCCACCATGATGTTACCATCTATTGCCAAAGAACCTATTTAGGATACAACTTTAGAAGATGAGAAGCAATAGTGGATTGAGACTAGGAGGGGCATGAAGAAAATTTCTTTGACATTTTTTATTTCAAATTTATGCCAGTACGAACCAAGATGGTGGGTGATAAAATATAAGACACTCTCATGAGCCAAACCTTAGGAGAGGATTAGAATCAGTTGCCACCTTTACCTCAAGGACCCCTTGGTATACCACCACTACCATATTAGGATCTATCTTTTTGAACAAAGGTTTAGTTACTCAAATTCCTTCTACCATACAAATAGAGGAACAAATAGTAGAGGTGGAAGAGCCTAAAAAAATGCCAGCCTATGAAGTATCAGAGGAGGGTCAAATACTAGAAGAATCTTTAAAAAATCCTCATGATATAGAGGCTAGGACCTTGACCAGAATAGATATAGAGGCTCTAAATGTAGATCTTTCTCAAAAGGAGAAGACACCAGAAAGAAGTGATAAGGTGAAGGGTCTTGCAATACAAACCCCCTCTTTACCTAAGTACATTTCTCTAATGGGCACTACACCTCCTTGGCTAATGAGGGAGGTTATGGTTCAATAGAAAATACATGTTGGACTTGAGTATAGATGAGGGAATGGTTGAGCTAGTAAAATCCATCAAGAATCTTGAACCACCTATGAGTGATGCTTGAGTATTGGTCTTCATTATGAAGAACCAAGATCAGACACTAAAGAATTAATTATTATGGGCATAAAGGAGATGTTCGTACATGTGGACCAAGATGAGTCTAAGTTGATATTACTACAGAAGCAAAACAAGGTTTTTAGAGGCTATCTACATGGAGTAGTGGGCCTTATAGACCTAAATCATCTAGAGATCAATCTTGTTGTGGCATTAGAGAGGAAAGAAAAGGGTAGCAAAAGGATGGATTCATTTTTGGGTGCATGTTAGATATGGTGTGACAATTTTGAGGATAAAGATGTACAAATAATATAAGGCAATTTGAACCTATTACACCATATTGATTCTAGTGTAGATAAACTAGTCTCCATTGTGAACCATGATTTTGGGTTAATGGATGAGGTACATAATTGGGGAAAAGACCTTCAAGCACTTCAACTAATGAAGGTTTAGAGGTATCATACGCTCATGGACATGTACTTTGTTGAAGATTTTGATAAATTAGATGATTGGATTAAGAAGATAGTCACTAGGAATAAAGTAATAGAGACATTACATGTAGAGATATAGAAGTTGAAAGACAAAAATCAAGAGTAGATTTTGGAAGTAGAAAGGTATTACAATTTTGCCTACCCTAACATTTTTGAGGATGATTCAAAAGCCAACCTCAATTCAGTGCAATCAGTAATCCAATAGTTCTAAAGAACCTTCAAGGATACTTCATTAGATGAAGATATTAGGCAAGCATTAAAGACTGAAGAGGCATTGTTGGTGTTGGACACTAAACTTGAGGATTTTGTTACAACATGTATAGAAGTTAGTAATTACTAGTTAGTAGTAAGGGCAAGTATGGAGTGTTGGATTTTCTGGAAGTAAGACAAGTGACTGAGATAATAGAGAAATTCAAGAGTAAACATTTAAACATTGCTTCGGTATAAAGGGGTACAAAACCTAGAAGTTAGAAATTTAGTTTTGACATTCGGGAAATTTTAAAATATTTAAACCTATCATAAAGGTGTGAAAGGTGCACAAGGTGCATAGGTATGCTTTTCACAAAGGTGCACTAACAATTTTGAAGTAGTAATAGTGCACTGACAGTGAACTTCCATTTCCTAATTTAGAGCATTCCATGCATCAAAAATGTATTTTGATGGTAGTTTAACTCTCAAAAATTTCCAAAGAAGGTCAAGCTTCTAGGTTTAGAGCTTCTAGTGACTCTTAGATCCTCTTGCAACTTCCTTCTTCTTATCTCCTTATTTTATTATTTTAAGTCATATAAAGGCTCATGCATCCATTAATTGATATAAACAAGGGTGAAGACCTACTTAGTACCATTTAGAGAGTGATTTTGTATATAATTAGATTTATTTTATTAGTTTTTACAATATTTTTTCATGAAGGGGTCTCTCACTCTCAACAAAAATTGAGGAGATTATTTTTGATAAATAAATGGATGTAATATGTATTATAGGCAATTATTTTTATGTAATATTATATGTTATTGGTGCTCTTATTCTGAGTTTAGTTATTCTTTCCAATGTGTGTTATTTTTTTGAATGCATGTTCATGAATAATAATGGAGGCAATGATTTTATTGTGTTGTTATTATTTTGTGATCTTTTAGTTCAGGAGTTTGCCTCATGTTAACAAATTATGCTGATGTATCAAACTGGAGAAGAGATCACCTATTGTTCCTACATAGCTTCTTGTCTCGCATGAGCACACTTTCTATGGCCTTGAAATTTGATGAGAAGTTAAACATCTTTTGATTATTACTAAGTTACTATCAATGAGTGCATGAGTGGAATTTAGGAAGTGTTGCTACTATTTTCATTGGTTTCCTACCCAATCTTTTTGACAATTTAACTCATAGACATGTTGTTACCATAGTTTATTTCCATTAGAAATTTCCCTTTCAAGTTATTTTATTTAACCTTTTTTTACCCTATCTTTGTTATTTTCTTTCCTAACACTTGATTAAATTATGAATGATTATAGTTGCATTGATACATTGCATTCATCATAAAATAGAAAAATACCAAAAATATATACCTTTTGAGATAGCAAGTAGATCAAACATCTTATCCAAAATTGGTTAGAACCAAAAAAGGTCTCCTCATGAACACACACATTTATTGTCCATTGAGTAGATTCAAGTAGGTCACAAGATTGCCTGGAACCTTAGAGTTGATCCTAGATTAGATTTTCAAGAGAGGAATTTAGAAAGATTCTTGCCATTAAAGCATCATCAAAAATGACAACTCAATAGATTTTTCTGCTAGAAGGAGGGCCACAAACCATTCAAAATAGAAAAACAACTCACTATTTTAAAATTATGAAGTTTTGGAAAGTTCAGAGAAGTTTCTGTCTAAAGCTATCAGAAGGTGCACAAGTGCACAATGTGAGTTATTTTTTAAAGATTCGCTTCTATAGAGGTACACTTTTCTAGAATTGATGCAAATTGGAAGATCTTAATCCATCATCTCCATTCTAGTGAGATTTAAGATCTTCATCTAGCACACATGAGTTCTTAGAACTTAGTCACTTTTGCAAGCCTCGAAACAACAAAGGATTACCAAGAATCTTTCCACTTCCATTTCAACTTTCATCTTCAATTCCACCTCCAATTCAACATCCACCCATCATTCCACCAAATCTTCTACTAATGGCCTTTTTTTGTGAACATTTTTGACTCACCAATCAACCTAACAAGTGCGCTCAATGACCTTCCTAAGAATCTTGAGAAATTTTTCCCTAGGTTTATTTATGGAGAAACAAGAATAGCTTATGATTACATCAAGGTATTCAATGAAATATGTAATCAAAAACAAATTTCTAATGAGAATTTGGTTCTTCACTTATTCCCATACTCATTGGGAGAAGTTTCCTTTAATTGGTACATCAATTTACCACCAAGATGCATAAGAGACTGGAACACTTTCTAAAAATTATTCTTAGAACAATTCAAAACACTCATCAACCTAGTTGTGATATATCATCAATTGATATCAATCAAGAGGGACTAGAAGAAACTATCTTGCACTTTAATCATCACTTTCATATGGCATACTACAAGTGGAAATGCCATACACTATACCAATTAAAGCCAGAATTTAGATTTACTTGAATGCTATGGACCATCTCACTACTATTTCACTATGGAGACTTTCTACTATAGATATCAACACATTGGAAAAGGTCTTCTCCGAAGCAATTACCTTCACTAAACAAGCCAATCCTAATGGAGGAGGATTGATGGTCCCAACTCAAGCTATTGTAACAAGACCAACATATCCTGCTGGAGTACCAGTGATGCCTAAACAATTCATACCAATGAATCCAATTCCATTACAATAGACACCCACTCCACAAGTTCTAGCCATAACATACCCAAGATATGAACCTCCCAAAGCTACTTTCTTTGAGCAAAAGGGAAGAACATCCACTAAGAAAGAGAATAGTGTTTCATTTGAGCTTAGTCGAATGAAGAAGACCATGTCTCAAATTACCAATGATTAGACTTATTTTAGGTTGTCACAAGGACATAAAAATAACTTTTAGAGAAAAAATGTTGGACCTTATAACAACAACAATTACAGTCAGAACTACAATAAGAATTTTAGTAGAAATAACAATGTAGGAAACAATATTACAAGAAACAATTTCAATCCCCCTGATCACAACAATGGTTTCCAAAGATACAATCAACAGTGGAATAACCATCCAAACAACATAAGCATTCTTGTAGATAATAAAAAAAACAATGCTCAGTTTGTGGACATCAATTAGTACGATAGTAATCAGAATGTACCAACCAATGATGGCTCATACTGTAATGGAAATCATGAAGTGAATTAAAATTCACAAGGCACTAACAATGAACCCCCTATGCAATTCAATACCATTTTGCTAGAATACTATGTTTCTACACAGAAAATGAGAATGGAACAACAAGTCAAAGAAGATAGTCAACCAAAAGAGATGTTTTCTTCCTATAATGAAAATCAAAATACTTACAATTTATGGAGTCAGAAAGAACCCATGACAGGTGGGATTCCTCTCACAATGCAACCAACTCCTACAGGGCTGAGAGAAAGAAACAATCCAAAAACTATTAGAGCACCTTATGGAGGACAAAAAATTTAGAACTAAGGGAATGTTCCTACAATCTTGAAGAATCCTCCATGGTCTACTAAAAAGTGTAGTGTAGTGGATGATTTGAAATGAACAAGCTAACATGTCAATGCTCGACATGCTAGAAAAATTTCCCTAATCAATAGGAATCATTGATAAAAACTCTTGACCATACAAAGAAAACACCTAATGTGAATATAGTCCTTCAAAAGATGGTGTCACAATAGGTTAACACTTCGAAGGCTATGCTAACTATGTTTAAAGACAAAGTTGAGGTGCCTCCTTTTTTTCTTAGCATCAGAATCTATGGGAAGAATCTTCACAATTGCCTAATTGACTCATGAGTTTATTGTAATGCCATGCCACTTTTGATAGCACAAACATTAGGAGTCACTCCACAACCTTCTAATTGAATAGTGGTACATATAGACAAAACATAAGTAAAAGTTATTTGTGTGTTGAAAGTTGTTCGAATATAATTAACGGTTGACCCCCAAATTCAAGACATCACAAACATACATGTGGTCAAAATTCTTGAAACATATGGATTGCTACTAAGTAGAGAGTGGACAAAATTCTTAAGAGTATGGTTTTTGAATGATTTAACCCAACTATGGTTAGCTTGGAAAGGATTGAATAATCAGATTAAGATAGATACTAAGCCAAAATAGAAGATGATGATCATAGAATATAATGCACCAAATGAGGTAGCATTTCTATAGTTAGATTTAGGCTCTTACAAAGTGATGGCTTTTGATACAACTTCAACCAAATCATTTTATGATCAAAATGAAATATCCATGATTCCCATCCCAAAAGAAGAGATCGCAATGTAGTTCATAGATAGCATGGTGGAAAACTTACAATGCCTAAATGAAGAAGCAGACCCAAGTGTTCTTCTCCTTCCGATATTTTGTAGATTGCACAAAGTTATTCATTGAGAGTTTGAATGTTCACATTTCCAAGAAGTGGTTGTTCTGGTATTAACTCAAATAATGGAAATAAAGACTGACCAAATTTCAAAAGAAGTATTCATAGAAAATCCAAGTTCCACATACATATATGAAGCTGTGGGAAAAAATGGAGAGGATGTTAAAGATCTCAATGCATCATATAGTGATACATCTTCAAATGGTAGAGGTTTTTCTTCTCCTCCACTAGGAATGATCAAGATCCAAAGAAGGAGATATTTCATAAAAGGCCAAGGTTGGAACCCAGTAGTCATTCATCCTAAGGCCAAATTTGACAAAATCATAGAATTGATTGAGAAGATTTAGAATCAGTGAGAGAAATAGATTCTCCCCATATCAAAGATAGACAATGGAAAATTACTGAGTCCACCATGTGAGAGATTATAGTGGATCCTAAAGAAATAGTCCTTTAAGATTCAAGTAAAATAAATGCTACAAATAAATAAGCACAAGTCTAGAAAGCCCAAAGAAGAACCAATCTCACTCAAGTTTTACACTTCTAAATGAAAATTAGGAGTCAGTGCAAGTATTGAACTAATCAATCCAAAAGGTAGGTCATTTTATGTATCATATTAATTATAGTTTAGATGTACTAACAATGCTGCAAAATATGAAGCCTTGATATGTGGATTTCTCTTCACATTAGAGAAGGGATTCAAAGCTCTCATAATCAAAGGAGACTCCCAATTGGTGACTAGGCAAGTGAATCAATCTACTCTTGCAATGGTATATGACTACTCACTTACCAAAAGAGAGTGTGGGATCTAATGAATAATTTTGAAGCTTTACACATAAAGTCCATCCCAAAAGGAGAAACATGAAAGTAGATGCCCTTACAATTTCAGCTAGTGCATTACAACCCATCGAAAGAACAAAATTGAAAAGATTTTTAGTAGAATTGGTTGTTGCCCCATCTATCCCAAACAACATTACAAACTTCAAAGTCTTTCAAGATGACCAAAAAATACTTGAGTTTATCATGTGCAACAAACATTTAAAAGGACAAGAGATTGATGACATTCTTGATGATAAACCTAAGGATGATTAACTTGAAGATGAACATGAGATTCTCAATTTGAAAACTAACATTATTCCTAAGGAGATGGTTGAGTTGGAATGTATCTTTGATCACAATGGATCAACATGTAGCAAAAGAATGGTTGAAGAAAAGGGGATCGAAGAATGCAATTCATATAATCTAGGTACAAATGAAGATCCTAAAATGCTAAGAATTGGAAAGGCATGCAACCCTAAGGAAAGAGAAAGTATGCTTCAATTTCTTACAGAGTACAAATATGTCATTTCTTGAAGTTATGCAAAACTCAAAATATATGATCCTGAAATCATCACACATGAGAATCTATTGAAACTAGATGCCAAGCCTTTTCGTCAAAGGTAGAGACTTGTCAATCCCATTATTGAACCATTGATAATGAAGGAAGTAAAGTAGTTACTCAATGATAAATTTATCTTCCCCATCCATCATTCTATGTGGGTGGATAACTTGGTTCCAATAAGGAAAAAGACTAGAGAGATTTTCCTTTGTTTGGATTTTTGTAATTTAAACTAAGCATCTCAAAAAGATAATTATCCTTTACTGTCACTTGATGAGGTATTGTAGATTGTCAATGGATCCAAAATGATGTCTTTCCTAGACATATATTCAGGATACAATTAGGTGATGGTAGACAAAGAAGATAGGTTCAATACTACTTTCATAACAACATGAGGAACCTATACATATAGAAGAATTCCCTTTGGATTGATCAACACAAGGGCTACATCCCAATGAGTGATGGATGAAGCTTTCAAAAAGATAATAAATAAATGTATAGTTATCTACATGGATGACTTAACTATCTTTTCAAAAGATTGAAGCACTCATATTTCTAATTCAATACAGGTATTGAATAGATGTCAAAGATGTTGATATATGATTAAAAGGATCATTTGAGTAAGAGAACTATTGAAGAAGTGTTTTCAATCATTATCTTGTCAATAATGTCAAACCTGCTAGATGTTGGTAAGATAATTTCTTATATCTTTAAATCACTATCACTTAGTTGAATGATGAAGAGGATTTGATCAACAAGATGTAACAAAAGTACCTAGAGGAAAGGTTGAGTTATAATTATGTATTAAAGTGCAAGAATCAGTTAAGATAGTGATAACATAATGTATTGATGATCTACTTGACATTACAAAATGATTGGCTACATTTAGAAAAATTAGAAGAAGAAAGTTGACCAAAATTCATTTACTAAGCTTGACCAAGTTGATAGAAGGTGCCAAGAAAAATTAGTGCAAGCCAAGATAAAAGTCAAGTGGAGCCAAGGGAAAACAATTTCTAGTAGATGCCAAGTAAACTAGTGGATGCCAAGTAAGTTAGTAGGTGCCAAGCAAGATTTTTGAAGCTGACTAATTTTCAATTAATGTCAAGCACCATTAAAATCCAATAGATGTCAAGTAACACAATATGTGTCGAACATCAGTAAATTGATAATGCTGAGCTACTACATTATGAAAAAGATGGAAGATTCACCTATTAAAAGTTGACAAGATTATTTTCTTGGAACTTGTGAATCAGGAAGAAGACAAGATTGATGAGTTGGAGGCGTAGAATCTTATGTAAACCATTTTGTAGGTGAATTCAAATGGATTCTAGGAGAAGTATCTAGCGAAGACAAGATACGGGGTAGATACATTGTATCCTACCTAATCCATTGAAAACCCTTTTTTTTTATGAATAATGAGCAGGAAAAAGAATTCTAATTCCCTATATGTAGGGATGTCTAGTCATGAAGTAAAGTTGGATAAAGGTCAAAGAGTTTTTAGATGCAATGAAGAATTCTGTAATGGCGAGCTAAGAAAGAAGGCTAAAGAAGGATGAATGCTTGAAGGGTAAACAAGTTGTTAGAACTACAAAGATTGGAAACCAAGCAGAGTTGAGGACTGAATAGTGATCTATAATCTACAAGTAAGGTTTTAAGTTGTATTAGATCAAAGCTCTACTATTAATTTCTTACAATTGTATTGAATTAAGGTAAATCCTTTAGAGAAAGGTTGAATTAATAGTCATTGGAAAATCCTTTAATAGGGTGTAATTCCAAGTGAATGGCCTAAAGTCCTCTAACAAAGCTCACTTTTAACAGGGTGATACAAAACCCTTAACTGGGTCACATTTAATAGTGTGTGTTGTAACCTTTAACAAGACATCACTTTAGAAGAGTTAAAAAGGAGTAGCATGTTACTGGTGGTTTTTCCCAAATTGGGTTTCCATGTTAAATCATTGTGTTAGGTGTACTAATGGATGTGGTGTGTTTTATGCTTTACATTTCTACATGTTAATGTTACAGTAACATATTAGTTTTGATTAACACACAATGAATGTGTGCATGATTGAGAAAGTTTTAAGGGTTCACTGAATTGTGAAAATTTTTATTTTGTACATCTAGACCTTGAATAACTAATTCAGCTTGACCCTCTTGGTTATTCTAAAAGTATTCCAACAATTGGTATCAAAGCCTAGTTTATTAAGAGGATTAGTTTTAAGGTACTAAAAGCATAAAGATCAAGATGTCAAAAAGAGAGGTGCCCAAGCTCAATAGAGAAAAATTTTCTACATGGAAAATTTTGATGAATCTACACCTTGGAAGACTTGGAGATTATGCACAATCTTTCATTTTAGCTACAAATGTTCATCCACCAAGAGCCCTAACTGCTGAAGATCTAAAGAAAAAGAAAGAATACAATTAGGCAATTTTGGAGATTGCCTCTAACCTAAGCTATGCCAAGTTTGATGACATCAAAGAACTTAAAAGTGCAAAGTAGATGTGGAATTCCCTAGACACCATCTATGGAGGAGACAAACATGTTCAAAGAGCCAAGGTAGAGAGCCTTAGAGGTAAGTTTGATGATATTACAATGGAAGAAATTGAAAACTTGCTCAATATGTTGCTAGAATAAAAGAAATTGTTAGTGCAATCAAAGGTGCAACTAGTAAAATAGATGATGATACTGTGCTAAGTAAAGTCTTGAGAACACTATTTCCTATGTATGCCATTAGAGTGTCTGCAATTCAAGAGTTAAGATGTATGCTAGGAAATGGTCTAACCCTTGAAGGTCTGGTAGGAAGACTCACTGCTTTTGAGTTATCTAATTTTTACAACTACAGACTAGAGATTATTGAATCAGCTTTCAGAGAAAATTTGTTATTGAAGGACTCTGAGGAAGTAAAGCCAAAGAAGAAGAAAAGAAAGATGAAGTATGCATCCAGTGATATTAGTATAGACGAGGAAGACATTGAACAATTGGAAGCATTGCTAGCTAGAATATTTCACAAAGGAAAAGGTAAATTTAAAGGTAAGTTTCCTATCATTTTTATTAATTTCAATGAAGTTGGCCATGTTATACAAACATGTACAAAGAAGAACTTTAGAGAAAGAAACAAGCACAAAAATAGAAGAGAAGATGATGAAAGAGACTACAGAGACAAAGGCAAGAAGTCGTGCTACATTGCTGATGAAAATAACTCTGATGAAAATGATGATGAAGTGGTATATGTTGCAATGAAGGATGAATTAGATGAGGATGAGGCTACTGCACTTATGACTTGTGTGAACAAGAATGGAAAATGGATCATTGATAGTGGATGCTCACATCACATGATTGGGGACAAAAGTAAGTTCATTACCTTAACCTGTTATAATGGAAATAGTGTAAGATTTGGTAATGATGAACCATGCTTGATAAAAGGAAAAGGGTCTATCAAAATTAGAGACAAGATTTCATGTGATAATGCTTATTATGTTGAAGGATTGAATGATAACTTGTTAAGTGTGTCACAATTGAATAACTTGGGTGCAAAGTTGAGTTTGAAAACATATCAACCAAGATATATCATAGAAATGGAAATCTATGTAAGAATTTGACTAAGAGGATAATTCACCCAAGAATGAAGAACTCAAACACAAGCACAACTGTAGACCAGAAAGAGAGAGTATGATTAGAATGATGATATATTCATTCAATATGCCATGCAAAGAGTACACTAGGAGTGCTTGTATATAAAGGCCTCTGAGATAGATCTAGAATGCCTATAGATTAGCTACATGATAATTAATACAACTAGGCACATGTCTACCAAATATGGGTTATTCTCCATTAAGCACAAAAGTAAGTGTGATGATGAGAGGATAAGCCTACAAGGGTGTGACACGCAAATCAGTGTTGTAGACAACATGTGCTAAAATAGAGTTGCATACTTCTATGTTGTCAACATGACAACTCAAAAAGGTGTGCAAACTCTTAAGTGTCTCACAAAATAAAATAATAAAATAATGCATTAACCTAAGTAAACTTAAGTAAGTGTAAATAAAAAATATGTGTTTACACCAACACCCCCCCTTAAGTGCAACTTAGGGGAATGCCCTTAAGCTTACAAAAACTAGGATGAAATGCAAGATGGGTCTCGGCTACTATACCATGTTAGGTACCCATGTACATAATGAAGTATAATCTCTCATAAATTAGAGAAAGAGGGAAAACCTCATGGAAAAAACCCTACCCCAAAAAGAGAGATGAATATGGATGCATGGATGGATGGAATGATCAAGACCCCCCCATTATGACATACATCTAGTATATACAAGAGTGAAAGAATGAGAAGAACTAGACCTCATAAGAGGAAAAATGCCCCCCATAAGAAAGAAGAGAAAGAGAGACAAGGTAGTCCCCTCCCACAAAATGAAGAATGCCTATTAGTGAAAGTTGCTCCGATGAAGAATCTAGTCCAAGAATGTAGAATGACATTCCTCCCCTTCTAAATAAACAAAGGTAAAGTTACAATCCTGAAGATGTATGGTGGCCCTGAAATCTACTCAAGTATCCCTGTGCAGATGCTGATGTTCACCCCTTCCAACTATGTTGAAAAGAACAAATGTAGATCTGGCAAGGATGTCTATTGAACCTATTCTAATGAACCGTTTGTCTCCTCAACTAACAAAGAGACCTCTGCCAATTATTGTATATAAGTACCCACAATCATGCCAACCTATGAAGATTGATCATGTAGAAAATGGACATGAGGGTCAAAGTGAGCCCTAGCAAAAACTATAGAAGGATCACTTTCATCAAAGAGAAGATGCAAATCATCAAGGTTATCTCCCAAATCTATGGTGTGTGACTCCATGAACAAACCTGCAATGTCTACCATTTAGTCATCAACTAAAGCTGGAGGTGGAAGACAATATTTACCATCCTTTGTTCGACCTTTCACTATGGCAATATAAGCATGTGGATTGGATTGATGATGTGACCTCTCACTACAATTGTCGATAGAACCCCACGTGTCTAAATCTATTGAAGCACTATCTTGGTGTCACTATCAGTTTCCACTTTTTATGATGTGTGGCGAGGAGTAGAGGATAAGATGGGTGAAATTTCCTCAAAGTGAACATCCTTCTCCACAAAAATCTCATGAGTCTCTGGATCCATAAGTTTGTAAGCTTTAACATTGTCTTCATATCCAATGAAAGTATAAGGCCTAGGTGCCAGTGCCTTACAACCCCTGGAAGATAGGTTTGTCCAGGTTGGACAACCAAAGACTCTAAAATGACTCACAACTGGTTTTTTGCCACACTATGCCTCAAATGGAGTCTTACCATCTAAGGCATTATGAGGAGACTTATTAAGTATGTGAGTATCACTGCTAATGGCTTCAACTTCTAATGTAGGATCAAGAGACTTGGCTTTGATCATAAAACTTGCCATTGCTTTGAGAGTCCTAATCCTCATAGCTACAACATATGTCTTGTTTGGACTGAATGTTGGTGGATTATGAAGATCAATCCTCTCAAGTCTGCAAAAGTCTCTAAGTTTTTTGTCTACATATCTGTTCTCATGGTCCACTTGTAGTACTTTGATGGCTTTCCTTAATTTGTGTTCAACATGAGTCTTGAAGGCTTGATGCTTATAAACTAATTCATTCTTATGATGAAGGAAGTAGACCCAAGTGAATCATGAAAAGTTATCAACAAAAGTAAGGATGTAGCAACCTTGGCTGAATAAAGTCACTGCAAAGGGTCCTGCTAAAACCATGTGAACTAACTGGAGGACAACTAGTGCTCATGAAGACTTCCTTTTTTCATACTTGTCCTCAAGATGCATATCTTCTAAACATGATGAAAAATATCCCTTAGAAAAGTTGATGTTGGGTAGACCTTTGACCATGTGTTTGAAGTAGAGTTGTTGAAGATGGTGGAAGGTAAGATGACCAAACTGATCATGCCATAACGTAGATTGTGAAGTAGACTAAGTCAACAAGGCTTGAGAAGGAGACATAGGCACAAAGTGGGAGAAGGAATAAAGCCTTTTTTCATCATTGACTTTCCCCACTACAACCAATGAATCATCTCTTAGACTGCACACCATTACTGAATCTGGAAGGAACTCAACTTTGTGACCATCTCCAAGGTGAGTGATTTGGCAAATTGATAGGAGATTAGAGCTAAGGTTTGGAATGTAGAGAACATCTTTGAATTCCCCATTGTCCATTTTCACATGTCCTTTTCCTTCAACTTCCATTTTAGTATCATCTCCCACAAAGATGTGCGGTACCTTTGACTTCTTCAATGAAGAAAAAACTCCCTTTAAAGAACCCATATGGTAAGAGGCACCTGAGTCAAGCATCCATTCTGAAGAAGAACTTGTGTTTGCCATAAGTGCTTGCCCTTTTCCCTTTGAAGAGGTTAGAGTAGAATCCTTAGAAGTACCTAGCACTTGAATCTTGTTCTTCTTGAGTAGGTTTTCTAACTCAGCAATTCTTTTAGTCTTGCAATGATGCTCATCATGATTTGGCTTTTTGTAGTATGCACAAAAAAGCTTTTCCGTCTTTTCATTACTTCCCTTCTTTTTGGAAGAAGAACTACCTTGCTATGAGGAGGATTGTTGTGTCTTAGACTGTGATTTCTACTTCTACTACTTCTTCTTGTTGTTGCTATAACTTTTCCCTCCTTGACTTGATTGGTGCTCATCACTAGCCACCAAGGATTTGGTCTTTGATGACTTGATAAGTCCTAAATCCATGAAGTGAGATTGTTCAACAATCAAAATCTCTACAAATGCATCAAATGTAGGCTTCTAGTAAGTAGTTCTCATGGTCAACCTGTGAGTATTAAAACTCAAAAAAAATGAAGCATACTCTTAAGGTAGCCTCTTCAAGATGTGATGAATCAACTTTTCATCCTTCATGGGATTTCCACAATCCTTAAGTAGTGCCCTATACTCATTAACTTTGTTGATGTAATACTAAATTGTGTCAAAGTTCTTTGGATCCAAGAGAAGTAGATTGTGCTCAATCTTAAATCCCTTTTCTTCATCCACCTTACCATATAGTTGTTCAAGTTTATCCCAAGCTAGTTTGGATTCTTTACAACTAGCAATGTAAAAGAAGAGATCTCTATGTACACAACTCCTAATAATTCCTAATGCCTGTGAGTCTTGTTTCCTCCATTCAAGGAGTTCTTTAGCATCATTGGGCTTAGGAATTGTACCATCAACATAAAGACTATAACCTTTTTCCCATTAATCTACTCCATGCAATATCTTTCCATGTAGAATAATTACGTGAAGTTAGAGGTGGACATTTAAATGAACCCATGATGTAGAATGAAAAGAGCACAAAAGAGAGACACAAAAACATAGTACACATCCCCCTTTTCACTCAATCCAAAGACCCCCCCAATAAAGATACTTTTGTCACTTTATAAGTAGTGCGTGTGAAATGGGCCACTTGTCAAAATGAACAAAGTGAACTTTCTGATTTTGCTTTTACAACTACCTTTTGAGGCCCAAATTTGTCACTAAGCACTATAGCTCAGATGTACAACATTTCTAAAAAGTAATCAAAGCTTTACAATGCAAAAAAGGCCCTTATTCTAAAAGTGAGAATGTTGTCCACAAAACCCTAGAATTTAACTATAGATCTAGAAAGTAAATGAAAAATAATGGACATTCAAAAAAATGGAACCTTAAAAAGTGATTAGAGGAGCAAGTACAGAGCATTTTAAGTTGCAAAATGCAGGATTATGCAGGTGTAGTCACCAAAAAATGCAATTTCTAAAAAATCTTTACACCAAAACTAGAAAAGAACATGACCACTAGAAATTTTAGGAAATTCTACCCAATTTGAAAAAAAAATGGCACCTAAATCAGAGTCTAGATGTCCAAGTTATGGCCTCACAAAGTCAAGTTGCCAAATTAAAAAGCAATTTGGAGAGGGGTCTAGCTGGAAAACTATGTGCTTAAATTTGATAGTCAAATGACCATCGCAAGAGTTATAAAAGGCCTGGTTTTGACAATCAGATGACTATCAATTTTAACCTCATGCTTGGATGACGTTAGTAAAAAATCACCACCTAAGCTAATGTGGCAGGGTGACTGTGTGTCTGTATGGAAGGCACATGTGTCAAGTATAGTGGCAGGTACATTCACCTACATGTCAAGTCCAAGTGTCAATCTTTGGTGGAAGTAACACAATTTTGTATTCCACATGGCAGACATGGTAGTTCTAAGTGGGTTTGCTAAGTTGGGTTGTAGGTGTGCCACGTGGTAGTTGTATATTTGGAACATGCAGCTGCTGAGTCAGTGAAAGTCCACATGGCAAGTTTAACTAGTTGAAAATCTATGGGTTGGTAAAGGTTTATTCCATGCTAGAATATCAAATGTCCTCGTTGTGCCAAAGAAGCACTCTGTGATGTCGAAAAACTAGAAACATGACCGAAAATTGAATGTGACTGTTGATTTCTCACATGTTGCTGGGAATGGGATTCACCACTAGATTTGAACAAATGATGGCCAAAATCATTGTGGATGGGGCCAAAATTTTGTGGGGTTTATCCCACATGCACTGTGCGATAGCCCTTTTTGAACTTTAAAAAGAAATGGCTGCAATTTTTAAAACAAAGTGGTTGAAGGCTAGGTATGCATTTGAAAGGCCACCAGTTATGTATGGTTGGTGTTGGTTGGAAACACTTGCCACTAGTAGATTTCTTCTATTTTCAAGAATATGAACTCACTGCCCAGTTTAAAATGTCATATTATAATGCCCGCCAAATTTGTGATACGACCTGACTATGATGCACCTGAAATATCATGCGATGCCTACCAAATAGATTACAGAGGGGAATATTCCTCTACATAGGGTTAGGATCTGATAGCCCAGTTCTACAAAAGAATTTCTCTGCTAGCTACCTAAAGGGAAAAAAATATTTTGAACTAATACAGATGAAAATAAATAAAATTGCAGAGAATTAAAATTACAGACCCGAATTAAAAAATTGTAGGTCTGCAAATGACCATACTCAAACTGCAAATCGAGGCCTCCAAGTTCTGATTTGCAAAAAAAATTGTGCCATGGTCAAATTTGGGCCAAGGTAGCTGAGTTTATAGTCAATTTTCACTGAATCAGCATTCTAGATGCAATGGTGAGGTCAGATCTGGCTTTAGACACTCCCACTTTCTCTAGTACTCTAGATTCAAGTTGAGGTGCTGAAGCAACAATGGTCTCAAATGGCTATGTGATGAGAAAATCTCCAAGCTCTGATACCATGTAAGAATTTGGCTAAGGGAAATATTCACCTAGGAACTAAAAACTCAAACAAAAGCATAACTATAGACCAGTAAAAGAGAGTATGATCAGAATGACGATATATTCATTCAATATGACATGATAAGAGTACACTAGGAGTGCCTATATATAAAGGCCTCTAAGATACATCTAGAATGCCTTAGAATTAGCTCCTTGATAATTTATACAACCAGGAACATGTCCACCAAATATGGGTTATCCTCCATTAAGCACAAAAATAAGTGCCATGATGAGAGGATAAGCCTACAAGGGTGTAACATGCAAATCAGTGTTGTAGACAGCATGTACTAAAATAGAGTTGCATACCTATGTGTTGTCAACATGACAACTCAAAAAGGTGCACAAACTCCTAAGTGTCTCAAAAAATAAAAAAATAAAAAAATTCATTAACCTAAGTAAACTTAAGTTACTATAAATAGTAAATATGTATTTACACCAACAATCTAATTGGAAAAGGAGATCAAGCTAGGAGTAATCTATTCTATTTGGATATAGAAGATGCTACTTGTCTTATTGAAAAATTTGATGATGTATGCCTTTGGCACAAGAGATTATGTCATGTTAACTTTGATAATCTAATTAGTATCAGTAACATGAAAAGAGTTATAGGTTTTCCTAGGTTGAAGAAACTAGAAAATATAATCTACAAACAATGTCAACTAGGAAAGATGACAAAGTCAAGCTTTAAAAGTAAAGCTTATACCTCTAAGGAAATACTTGAAATTGTTCATACTGACCTGTGTGGAACTATAGAAGTGCAAAGCTATAAAGGAGACATGTATATAATGTTGCTTGTTGATAATTACTCTGGGATGATGACAATCATGTTTTGAAACAAAAATCAGATGCTTTTCAAATGTTTAAATGGTACTTGGCAAGAGTTGTAAAGAAAATAGTTAATAGCTTGAAATGCTTGAGATCAGATAGAGGAGGTGAATTCACTTCACATGAGTTTGACATGTTCTGCAATGACAAAGGAATCAAAAGATAGACATTAGCACCTAGGACCCCTCCACAAAATAGAATTGTTGAAAGAAGAAATAGATCTATAATGGACTGTGCCAAAACACTCATGATGGAGAAAAATGTTGCTCTAAAATACTGGAGAGAAGTTGTAAGTACTACTATATACACCTTGAACTATGTGCAAGTAAAGAAAGGTACTCACTCAACACCTTTTGAACTATGTAATGGTCATCCACCTAATGTGAAATATTTTAAGGTATTTGGAAGCAAATGTTATATTCTTAAAGATGTTAGGAGTGGAAAGTTTGATGCAAAGAGAAAAGAAGGTATATTCCTTGGTTACTCCATAAGAAGTAAAGCTTATAAGTGTTTAATTACTAACACTAACAAAATTTTGGAAAGTGTAAATGTGAATTTTGATGAGCTTGTAGAAGCACATGAAGCTGAAATTACAAAAGAATCAGAAGATTACAAGACATTTGTGTACTATTATGAAGGAATTCCTACTGAAGAAGATGCTACAAATCATGTAGCAAGTCAACAACAAGTTTCAACAACTACTGAGTCACATCCTATGAATTTTGAGTTGCATTCAGATGAAGAGTTGCAGAATAAGGAGAATGCACAATCTGACTCTAAGATTAGCACATATGAAAGAGATGTTGAAATACCTGACAGAGATGCACATAGTGATACTGAAGTAGAAAGACATAATGCAACCACAAGAACTGAGCCTAGACTATCCAAATATGTCAAAAGACACCATCCTATAGATGAAATCATTGGAGACAAAGATGCTAGGTTAATGACAAGGAATAGGTTGAGAAATGAATCATGTTTGTTAAGCATGAAGGAACCTAAGATAGTGAGAGATGCATTGGAAGATCATTACTGGTACAAGGCTATGGAAGAGCAAATTCAGCAGATAAAAAAGAACAAGACTTGGATCCTAGTTCCTAGACCAGAAGACAAGAATGTGATTGACAAAAAAATGGGTATTTAGGAACAAGTTACATGAGAATGGTGAAGTGACAAGAAACAAAGCAAGACTAGTTTGCAAAGGATATGTACAAGAAGGAGGAATTGACTGCGGTGAAACATTTGCCCCTATTACAAGAATGGAAGGAGTAAGAATTCTACTAGATTATGCCACGTATAAAGGTTTCAAAGTTTATCAGATGGATGTTAAGTCTACATTTCTAAATAGGATATTAGAAGAGGAGGTCTACATGGAATAGCTAGAAGGATTTGTGGATAAAAACAATAATAACATGGTATGTAGACTACACGAATTCCCATATGGACTAAAACAAACACCAAGAGCATGGTATGGGAGACTTCATACTTATCTTGTTAAGATTGGATTTGAAAGGATGGATGATAACACCAATTTGTACATGAAGATAGATAAAGACGAAGGTATACTATTATTTAAAATATTTGTTGATGACATAATATTTGGAGGCCAAGATGCTTTGTGTAAAGATTTTGCAAATCAGATGAAGCAAGAGTTTTAAATGTCAATGTTTGGTGAGATCAAATTCTTTGTGAGATTACAAATCCATCAAAGAAAATATGGTGAATATATCACTCAATCAAAATATTTCAAGGCGATATTGAAGACATTTGGACTTGAGGATTCAAAACTAGTAAGTACACCTATGGTAACAACACTCAAGCTATCAGAAAATGATGATTCAGCTAAGGTCAATCAAACATTATATAGATCCAAAGAGGGAGATTGTTGATATATGATTGAAGGGATCATTTGAGAAAGAGAACTATTGAAGAAGTGTTTTCAATCATTTTCTTTTCACTGACATAAAACTTGCTACATGTTGGTAGGACAATTGCTTATATGTTTCAAGCACTATCACATAGTTGATTGATGAGGAGGATTTGATGAACAAGATGTAACAAAAGTACCTAGAGGAAATGTTGAGTTATGATTATGTATTGAAGTGCAAGAATCAAATAAGACAGTGATAAAATAATGTATTGATGATCTACTTGAGGTTACAAAATGATTGGCTACACTTAGAAAGATCAGAAGAAGAAAGTTGAACAAAATTCATTTGCTAAGCTTGACCAAGTTGATAGAAGGTGACCAGCAAAGTTAGTGCAAGCCGAAAAAAAAGTTAGTTAGAGCTGAGTGAAATCAATTTCTAGTAGATGCAGAGTAAACTAGTGGATGTCGAGTAAGTTAGTAGGTGCTGAGAAAGATAGTTGAAGCTGAGTGATTTTCAGTTGATGTTGAGCACTAGTAAAATCCAATAGATGTCGAGTAACACAGTATGTTTCAAGCATCAGTAAATTGTTAATGCCATGTTGCTGCACTATGAAAAAGATCAAAGATTCACCAATTAAAATCCAACAAGATTATTTTCTTGGAACTTGTGAATCGGGAGGAAGATAAGATTGATGAGCTGGAGGTGTAGAATCTTATGTAAACTATTTTGGAGGAGAATTCAAATGGATTCTAGGAGAAGGTTCTAGAGAAGACAAGATATGGGGTAGATACATTGTATCCTACCCAATCTATTGAAAACCCTAATTTTTTATGAATAATGACTGCAAAAAAGAGTTCTAATTCCCTGTATGTAGGGATGTTTGGTCATGAAGCAAAGTTGGATAGAGGTCAGAAACTTTTTGGATGTGAAAATATGAAAAGGAGAAGGAATAAGATTTTCTTCATCAAGTGACCCAAGCGAAGAAGTCTACAATGGTGAGCTAAGCAAGAAGGCTAGAGAAAGGTGAATGCTTTAAGGGTTAAAAAGCTATTAGAACTTCAAAGATTAGAAGCCAAGAAAAGCTGAGGACTAAATAGTGATCTGTAATCTACAAGCAAGGTTGTAAGTTGTATTAGATCAAAGCTCTACTATTACTTTCTAACAATTTTATCAGATTAGGGTAAATCCTTTGGAGAAAGGTTCACTTAACAGTCATTGGAAAATCCTTTAATAAGGTGGCATTCCAAGTGAATGTCCTAAAGTCCTCTAACAAGGCTTACTTTTAATAGGGTGATAGAAATCCCTTAACTAGGTCACATTTAGCAGTGTGTTTTGTAACCTTTAACAAGGTTGGCCTTTAATAGGGTATCACTTTAGAAGAGTGAAAAGGGAGTAGCATGTTACTAGTGGTTTTTTCAAAATTGGGTTTCCACATTAAATCATTATGTCATGTACTAATGGATGTGTTGCATCTTATGCTTTACATTTATGCATGTTAATGTTGCAGTAAATATTGATTTTGATTAACAAACAATGAGAAAGTTTTAAGGGTTGACTAAATTGTGAAAAGTTTTATTTTGTACATCTAGACCTTGAATAAGTGATTCACCACCCACCCCTCCCCCCCCCCACCACCACTCTGTTATTTTGAAAGTATTTCAACAAAAGATATGGCATATCACTTAACCCTAAGAAGTTTTTATTTGGGGTCACAAAAGGAAAGCTTCTAGGTCACATTATCTCTAAAGTTGGAATCTCCATTGATCCTAAGAGAATTGAAGCTAGTTTAAATTTATCACCTCCATGCAATCATAAAGAGCTCTAATTTTTCTTCAGGAAGATAAATTTTGTACAAAAGCTCATTAGTGGGTTTACTGAGATAGTATGCCCACTTAATGATTTTCTCAAAAAGGGGGAAAAGATGGAATGGGTTCTAGAAATTAAGAAATCATTTAAGGACATCAAAGTGGCTATCTCCACAACTCCAATATTTGTGAGTCTAGATTATGAGTTTTTGTTCAAAATATACTTATTTTCTTCAAAATATTCATGTGTTGGGATTCTTACATAGAAGAAATATAAAGAAGATGAGAGGCCCATTGATTTCATGAGTTGTCCTCTGAATGATGAGCTATACTATTCTAATCTTGAAAAATAATATTTTTCTTTGATAAAGGTGGTGAAGAAATTTTTCCATTACATACTTAAGAGCAAGGTGTATGCAAGTGTACCAGATCTTGTAGTTAAGTCATTGGTAATGTAAAACAAATTGGGTGAAAGATGAAGAAAATGGATGGTGATACTTCAAGAGTTTGATTAGATATTTAACCAATGAATTTGGTGAGAGGATAAGGGTTGACCAAGATGATAGTTGATAATGAGATCAAAAATGAGAATAAATTCAGATTTGATGACAAAATCAGCACAAAAGATCAAAAAAAGATAATAGTATCTCAACTTGATATTGATCAAGAAACAATCACAAATTTTCAGTATCAGGATATTATTTACTATCTTTTATAAAATCAATACCCCAATCAGATTAATAGTTCTAAGTGCAAAGGAATCAAGATGAAATGTGAATTCTATATGCTACAAGATTGGAAATTTTATAAAAGGAACTACAAAGGAATTTATCTAAAGTGCTTGGGACATGAAGAAGTAAAAGAAGTTTTGGAATAGTTTCATGATAATTATGGCTCAAGACATGGACTAGTAGAGGCTACAACCCATATGATTTTGAGATCAACTTATTTTTGGCCTATAATATTTAAGGATAATTTTGAACATATATGTAGTTTCCACACTTGTAAGACTAGTACTAAAAAAGAGAGACATCTGGCAATGCCACTACAAAAGTGTTTGAGCTACGCCCTTTTTCTAAGTGGGGGATGGACTTTATTGGTCCAATAAAATAACCATCATCAATAGGACATATGTTCATTCTCATGACTACCAACCATTACACATGCTAGATAGAAGCCAAAACTTTTAGGAACTCCACTACAAAGTGGTTACTAATTTATTGGAAGAACATATTGTTACTAGGTTTCGGATGCCTTTCTTCCTTGTTTATTATCATGGATCAGATTTTGCATCAATATTCCTTAATTAATGCATGTTGGAAATTAAAATCATAATCAAGTTCTTTTCAAATTAATATCCCCAAGGGAATGGTGTGAGAGAGTCTAGAAATAACAATTTGATCACAGTGATAAAGCATTTGCGAAAGGATGATCCTAAATACTAGTACACTCAACTCAAATATGCATTATGGATAGATTGATCCAAGATCAAAAATACTTTGGGGGCATCCCCATATCTTCTCATCTATAGACAAGAGCTAGTGCTCCCACTTAACCTTAAGATCCATATTTTGAGATTCATGAGTGGGTATGTTGAAGATGCTATCAGGGTTCAAATTAGATTAATGAATCTCTTAGATATGGATGAGAAAAGGATAGTTGCTTTAGATTATATGTAAAAACATCAAGTTATCATGAAAAGGTGGTTCGACAAGTGGGCTTCAATCAAGTCTTTTAGAATATCTAACCTTCTTCACCTATGGGATAAGGCAAAAGAAAAGTCGATCAGCCACACTAAGTTTCAATGCTTGTGGATTGGCCCTTATCAAATTTCAAAAATTCTAGGAGAAAATACTTTTAGGTTGATCTCTTTACAAGGATAATTGCTCCCATTCCTAGTCAATGGGTAGTTGCTAAAACATTACTTTGAGGCCTAACAAACAACTGAACAAAAAAAAAATCCTTTTTGCAATTGTGTTTACTTTTTTGCAAGTTTTTTTTCTTTCAATTGTGTATTTAATTTTAGTTACATTTTTTCTTTCAAATCTATGTCAATGTAGGGGTTAGTTATAATCAAGACTTTTTCTTAACACATTTCATAAACCACTCTTTCTGGTTTCAACTTTTGGGAAAAGGTCTTTCTTTCTCAAAGCATTCAGATGATTTTGTTTCTTGAACTAATAGGAGAATGAACATTACTTGCAGTTGTAGAGGACTTTAAGTCTTGAAATTAGAATTGTAGATCAATAGTTCTCAACAGTTGGGGAATTAAAAGATTAGATATCTTGGTGTTTTCAAATCAAGGTTGATGACAACAAGGCATAGTCTGAAAATTGTTGGTTCAGACAAAAGATTTTTTTTTAAAGAATTGTTAAGGTCATTGTTTGGCATGAGAATTTCCAAAAGTTATTAAAAGAGGAATGAAAAGGTTATCAAACCAAGGAAAGAATCTGAGAATGACACCCATGCCTTAGCCACATAGTCTAAGTCTGGTTAGGGCACAAAATAAATAAAAGTAAAAGGTGGTGTTAAGAATGAAAGATTCCAAATGGTTTAACAAAGGTAATCTGACACTAGGGATATGCACTCCAAAATGGCTATCTAGTATCTATACAAATTACTTCATGGAAGAATCAAGTGGAAACATGCAAGCTCCATGAAGAAAAATCCAAAAGATTATTTATTACCTCAAATGCAAAAAATGATAACTCGTTAAGAGCCCTTAGAATAGATTCTCTCACCTAGCCAAGTAGTGATTAATTCACATGATCTATGAATATTTTGGATGAATGAATAGGTGGAGTGGAGGATTATTTCCATGTTTCTAGATTCTGTTCATGATCAATTGCACCTTGAAAAAATCAAAGGAAATGAATACATTGTGCACACATTGAGCTTGAAAATTTGAGATTCTGAAGTTTTGACTATGAAGGGACTTGAATTTTGTTTAAAGTGTTTGGGATTCTGTTGTTATTCCAAAAATCTTATAAGAATTCATGTTGATGAAGAAATGCCTTTGTCATAGCTTCCTTTTTATTGGGACTATTTGTTGTGGTTTCACAAAGCATGCCCTATTTGTGCAAGAAATGATGATGTCCTAGTAATTTTTTTTTTGTCTCCTAGACCCCTAGTTCGAGGCCTAGGTCATTTTGGAACTCTTCTCAAGTCTAGATCAAGTCCTAGTCTCTAGTTGGACAAGTACGGGGTGTCAAAACTAAGAGAAATTGGAAAATTTTAAGTGGTTTTAGTGCATAAATGTGTACTTGTACACTAGCACACATGCACACTTATCCAAGGTGAAAAATTGCATACTTCTCTCCCTTTGGAGATGTGCACTTGCACCAATGCACACCTCCAAAGGGTGCTCACTAGGTTTGGGCCTATATAAGCATGGGACCCTTCTACCCTTCTTCATAGTTCTCGGTGCCTCCTCTTCTACCACACATCTATATCATTAAAGGTGCACTTCAACTTGTACATAACACAAAAACACAAACATGTTAGACTTAACCAAAGGTGCATACATGCACAACTCCTCAAGGTACACATGTGCACACTTTTGTGATCTAAATTTAAATAACAAAAAACCTAGGAAATATAAATTCAAAGTTGTGCATGTGCACACCTATTCAAGTTGTGCATGTGCACACCTATTCAAGGTGTGCATATGAACACCTTTTTGCATTTAACATGACTTAAGAAAAAAATCTTTCAACAACATACTTAGGCACAAATAAGGGTGTGCACATGTGCACCCCATCAAGGTGTGCATGTGAACACCCTTAATACATACAAAAAAGAAAATAAAAGGAACTTAAGTCCCCATAAGAACTCTCACTAAGCGCATGCATGCAATTGAGCACATGCACATGTGCATAGCAAAAAATGATGTACACACATGTGTAGGGTGCACAACTGCATCAAAATGGCCTTAAAACTACTATTAATCACACCTTTCACACCCACCAGTATGCAAGGTGTGTTGTTTTTCATATTAGGGCTTAAAAGGGGGTTTCATAATATTTTTTCACTATTTTGATGTTTTGGGCTAGGTTTTTTGTCAAATAGGGTTTGATTTGGGTTACATTTTTAGCTCTCCAGACTAGTGTCTTTCTTTATGCGCAAATAAACTAGCATCTTCATCATTCTTGCTTGCAAAAAATATTTCTCCAAAGGTTGTAATCTAGAAATACCAAGATGCACTGAAGAAATCTCACTTTCAAGATGGACACTCCAAGATTAGAGATACCGAAGGTCCATATTGACTAGAACACATTCCTCACTATTTGCAACAAGCCTAAAGATAGATTTTCAATGGTGTCAATAGTTATTAGATCAAGATTAGTTAATGTAGTATCCCATCCTACATTAGAGCAATCTTCAAAACTCATCATGGCCCTTGTCGTGAACTATCTCACAGAGGAAAAGGTCATTAAGAGTGTCAAACATGAGATAGTCCTAGACCTCTAACCGTGAAACATTGAAAAAGTTTTTCACCTCCCTATAGATGATTAGCTTTTGTAGATATCCTACAAGGGAAAAGAAAGATGGTACTGAGATAATGAAAAGGAAGCTAGAGATATAATACAATCATCATTTTTTATTGATAGAACACTAGTGGGCCATAGATGCAACAAGGTAGGCATGAACCAAGGCTACATGAAGGATGATGTGGGATATTCCATCATACTTTAAGTAGATTCATGGGCCTACCAGTAGCTAAACATCTTCATAACTGGATGGTCCATTTCATTGAAACCATCAAAACAACTGACTCTAAATTCTACATGACATCATATTTGGTGTACTTGATGGAATATTGGACAATAGATTATCCAAGACTTTTCAAAAGAGGAAGCATACAAGATGCAAATACATGGCCCTATGTGTTATATCCTCAGCTAGTGAAGAAGAAGCTCTTAGATGAGAGAAAAGACTATAGGATAGTGAATGATGATTTCTTACGTGTAATTATCTGATTTAGTAAGGTTGACTATGCTAAAAAGATGTTAGTAGAGGAAGTAGAAAGGATCACAGAGATCAACACATAATACATCCAGTTTAAGAAATTCACTTACCTAAGGGTAGTTGGAACCCAAGAAAATCTGAGGAAACTCTTGAGGTATCCATCAAATAGAATAATTTTGTTAGAGATTGCAAGACCACTCACATCTGCATATGATAGAGTGAGGAAACAATATATGAAGACATGGGTGTGGCTAATCACCATAGGTGCATTTGAGGTCAAGTAGAAATAGGATATCATGACCTTTGATTCAAAATGGGATCAATATCCCTTAGAAGAGTACAACTCCCCTCTCCCTTTTTTAGAAAACATAGATGGGAGGGTCCATTTTCTAGTGGAAAAGCAGTTCATGCATGAAGATGCACTTGAAGATTATTGGATGAATGCCATAGATGACTATGATGTCTAAATTAGGGACTATTGTAGAATGACTCTATATTTAGCAAAGAAAGTGCTTATAATGAAGATCCCTCTTAATGATTTCAAGAAAGACACAAAAGATGTCTTAGATCTATTATACAATAGGGATTAAATATATGACATGCCAATAATAAATGCAAAGATTGGCAAGGATGAGAATGTGGACATCAACAATAGAGCACACCATATAGTACAACTAACAAGGGAATGGATCAAAAAACCATTCAAAATTGATCCAGTTCCATAGATTGTAACTCTACAAGCCACAACATGGCCTATCAAAGGAAAAGGTGTAAAGGTCACAGTACCAACTTTCATGGCTCAGTTCCTAGTAAGGCCGGAAATGGTTCATCAGCATGAGTGAGAAGTTGAGTATTTTGAGTTAGATAAAGGAGGGAAGTAGAAGAGAAAGACTAAATATAAAATGGCTCCATCTTAACAACCTCCATAGCCACAAAAATATCCATTAGTAGATCCTTAAGGTAAGCAAGTAGCTCAAGTTTGAGACACTAAGCAAGTGCCTCCACCAGGATAGCAATGGCAACAAGAAGAGGAAGAACCCTTCCCTTCTACTCTTTTGAAGGCTAGGATTTTATCCACTGTGAGAGGGGCATGTAGGAGGAAATCAAAGAAAAATAATACTTGTCCCCTACAGGTTCCCGAG